>PVJL010000366.1:0-230689 GCA_004026885.1 Lyroderma lyra | reverse complement strand
TCTACGGCAAAAGCGACCGGTTTGTATCTCTCGTACTGTCACAATCTCTTAAACATGGGAGATAATCTTATAAAAACCTCTCCTTGCAATCCAAATCCCCAGATTCACTCCTCACATCCCAGATAAAATGAGCCAAATTATTCATTGTCCTGCCAAGACACAGACTTCAATTTAAAAGAAATCCTTAGCTAGCAAGTTGCAGTCTCACTGGGGATGTGGGAAATGGTGACGGCACACGCCCAGATTCAGCCACGTGGCTTTGTAGCCCAGCACGTGGAAGCGGGAGCTGCTGAATTCCATACCTCCCAGGTGATCATATAAGGTGCGCCATGACCTCAGGAAGGCACCTGAGTAGAGCTGCAGCACTGCTGTTGTGTAGTGTAGAGCCCCCACCTCCACCTCTACCCCAGGCCCCAGCACATCTGGGGACTCCTCCAGACTACAGCCTGCATCGTCTTCCTTAGAGATTTATCAATCTGCTACAAGGGTGGCCTCTGGGACCCCTCCCAGGACAGAGCATTCTCAGTAAAGCCAAACCAGGGTCACCAGAGCAAAGTGGTCCCTCAGACTGGGTGTAGGGACACTGTCCATTGTGGAATTAAAACCACAGAGTGTCACACATGAATGTAGAAGAAAAATTAAATATAACTGCAATTAAAGCTGTTGTACTAACCACTGAAAATACCAGGACTCCCCTCTGCCTCCTGCCCCACCCCCTAGCCCCCCAAGATTAAAATCTGAGATGCTCAGAACCATTACCAGGGCTCATGCTGATTTTAATATAAAGAAAAGAAGCAATACAACCTACTCCTTTTTGACAGCCTCCTCACGACGCCCTTAATTCCCATGACCCTCACCTCTCAGTGGGCGTACAGTCACAGCCTCGCAACTATCCCCCTTTGCTAGTCTCTTTCTCCTCCAATCTACGCTCTATGCTGCTACTGCAGTATTTTTCTGAAGAGCACAGATAACCATGCCCTGCCCCTCTCAGAATCTCCGTTGGCTCACTATGCCTGACCCCATGGACTCACAATGTCCTTCCTAATTGTCTCTTCCGAATTTCAAACTCACTTTCTAACCCTTGCACTCCAACCACGGAATAGATCTGGGGTGTTCAAGACACACCACACTTCTTTGTGTCTCTGCCCAGTGAACCTCAGCTTCTGTTCCTAAAATGACCCTTTCTACTTTTAAGCATGGAGAATGGTTAGTCATCCTTCAGACCCAACTCAAACACTTCTCATGTTTTTGGAAGCTGAGCCCCCTCCCTCCATAATGAATCATTCCCTCTAGGACCCCATGGGACTTGCACATGGAACTATGAAAACACTTGTCACAATGCACAGTAATTACTTGTTCCAGTAGGCTGTGAACTTAGGGCTGAGTTCTGTCTTCTGCTTTGTATCGCTCTGGGCACTTGGCACAGTGTAGACAGACTACAAATGCAAGTAGAATGAATGAGTGAGCAGACATATGAGTGTTACAATAGAAAGTTAAATATAAGCAGAAGCAGAAAAATGGATCAAATATGGCACAAGGGGATATGGTATCAATTAGTAATTTAGAAAAAAATGTTCACCCAATGACAATCATTTCTCCAAAGTAATTCCACTTGAGTACTAAATCTTAGTTCTTTTCCAGAGAAAAAGAGAGGATGGATACCAACTATTTTTCTCCAGAGTCAAGTAATTTCACTTAGTGCATATTCATGATCCATCAATATACAGAATTCTAATGATAGCCGATACCAGGGGGTCAAAAAACTTTTTCCATAAAGTACAAACAGGAAATACTGTAGGCTTTGCAGGTCTGTGACATAACAACTCAATTTTGTCCTTATAGTGTGAAAGAAATTATAGACAGTACATAAGGAATGGGTATGGTGCATTCCAATAAAACTTTATTTATGGGCACTGAAATTTGAATGTTATGTCATTTTTATGTTTCACAAAATATTATTACATTCTTGATTTTTTTCAACTATTTAAAAATGTAAAAGATCATGTACTACATAAGTTGTAAAATAACAGGTGGTGGAACAGATTTGGCCCCTGGGCTGTAATTTGCCAACCTATGATTTCTACAATTTTTAAAAAATACCGGTCCAAGTGTTAGTCACTGTTTTTGTGGACTTGTTTTATAATACAAAAGAATTCTTTGTCACTGGAAATAACAATCCTAGAGCACTGTAAAGAGTGAGAAACATGAAATAAAAACCAAGATAAATGAGTTGTCACACTGACTCATGTTATACCAGCAGATTGGTCACGATCAGCTCATGGTAACTGGGTGACTGTTGGATGAAAAATTCAAATTATCCCATAAAGCAAATTCATTGCCAAAGGTAACTGGGTGTTTTTGGTGAGATGTGCCACAGACTGATAACTCAATCAGTATTTCAACAAAGCATAAATATTGGAGGAAGAGTCATTTTGGAGAATAATGTCCTTGCCTTCCAGAAGAGGTAGCCCACAGGTAGCAACTGCATTGCTGTGGTTCAACTCTGTGCAGGAGGCAGATGCAGTCCCTTCTTAGAATGTCCAAAATGCTTATGTAGCAGGTAAAGTGCTGTTCAATTATTTATTAGTTAATCACACTCACTAGTTCCTCCTCCCACTCCCAGCAGTGTTGAGACAACATTTTAGAGATGGTGAAATCAAGACATTTGTTACCTATTGAAGGTGACTGATGATTAGTAAAATGATCATGGGAAGGAAGGGCAAGGTTTTTTGTAAAACAGATTAATGGGCAAGGAGTATAAATAATTAATTAGACAGGGATTGTGAAAGTGTTTTAGATGCAAGGAAGCACCAAATTCATTTATTAAAGTCCATTTGCTTATTTTCCAATTATTTACACTCCCCCCAAAAGTTTCCTAGGGCACAGAAGAGACCATTTTTAGTCCCACTTCATTTTAGATGAGCGCTGTGATGTCTAAAGGGACTGCCAGGCTAAATGGCAGGGCCGCACTCCGATGTGCCAGGAACGCCGTGTGGCTAAGACGTTAGGAGGGCAGTGGTTTAAATTACATGACATTTTCTTGTGGAAGAAGAGGGACTGGCTCTTGGAAGCCCTGACACGTTTGAGCTTTTCAGAAACACAAAGAGCATAGAGGAAATAAGAAAAAGGCTGAAAGGAACTGGCATTTTTGCTCCTTTATTGAAACTCTTCCAACATGGTTGAGCCGCAGTACTTACAAACTCTCCTGCAAACTTTGTGGGTAGCCGCTTCGACCCCCTTGTGAGGTAATGAGAGTCTGAAGACAGTTACCGTGTTTCACAAATCCTTTCCGTGCGTCAGTTCCTTTGAAAATGGCAGTATATAAAAGTAGCTACTGCTTTAGGGCGTGTGACGGTGATTTTAAAATACACACAGAACATATTTCTCACCATATAGCAAGTGCTCAGTAAACATGTCTTAAATAATGAATTGATGAAAGAAGGAATGAATGAACTAATGAATGAATAGCACTGTGTAGACTCCATAGAGCTTGTCATCTTTGCTTAGGAACCCACTGAAGGACGCCCCCCGCTCCGAAGGGGGAGCTCCTGCGGACTATGGGGTCGCAGTCCCCTCCTCTGATCGTCACAGTCCACTCCAGCCCCTCCCGACTGCCCTGTTCGGGCCCTGACAACGCCAGACACGCCCCTGCCTCTCAGCATTTGCACTTGCTGTCGGCTCTGCCTTCCCCCAGGTATTGCAGGGCCTGGTCTCCCACCTCCAAAAGATATTTAGTCAAATGTCACTTTCTCTGAGAGGCCTCCCTGAACCATTCTGCTTGAAAGTGTACTCACCGTCTTCTCTCCTCTCCCCTCAACACATGCTTCCTATTTCCTTCCTCGATTCTGTTCTCTCCACAGCACACCATGGGATCCCCTGACCCAAAATAGCATTCCTTATTTATTTTTACCTGGAATGTAAGCTCCATTATGTCTGGGATCTTTGTCTGTTTTAGAACAAAAGCCCTTGGAACAGTGCCTAGTAGATAGTAGGTACTCAATGATACTTGCTAAATGGATAACTGAACCACACAAACGTAGAGTTTTAGTGTGAGAAACAAAGGTTGCATGGCTCTGCTCATTAGTTACAGGCATATTAATTAATTACTATGTTCTAGGAATTGTGGAAGACACCTGGATGAGTTCTAAAGTTGGGCAAGACAACCTCTTGCGTGCAAAACATGGAAGTTCTATGAAAGTAACCTTAACAGAGTGATCTGCTCGTAAATTCCTAACTAGGCAGGACCTGGTGGGTAGTCACACCCTAGGCCTACAGCTTCTTTACAAAAAGGCTTACCTGCCTGAAGCAAGTCCTGCTCATTTCTGTGCATATTGGTTAGCACACCTTTGAAATGGTCCCTTTCAGACCTTTACTTCAGGATCTGAATACCTGACCCACCTTTCGGATCCTTCCAAAGTGGACCACCTTCAAGAGAGCACATACTCTTAACTGTCCTGCAGTCTAATCCTCACCATCATATAATTTTCTCACATTCCCTCCTTAATCTCAAATGCACAAAGGAACCTGCAAACTGGTACCCTCCAGAGCATCTGAGATCTTGCTCCCCAGCACATGTCATCAGTCTGGCTCAGATAAACTTACAGACCTTCTCCACAGGTTCAGACGGGGCTAACAAGCTGGCACGATGGGCGCCAGTAGCACTACTTCCTCTGCCTCTGTGCTCCTCTCACCCACAGCCAATCTAAAATCCCAGCAACCCTGACAGCCAAGCACCCTGCAGGTAGAACAGCACCTCCCAGGGAAACGTGGACTCGGAGCTGTAAGCGGTCACACCTTCACGCACTCAAGCAGCTGACCAACGTTTAGTGAAGGCCTCCCAAGGTCTGTGCTCTTTGCTAGGTGCTGTGGGGAGTCAGAGGATCTGAGGAGCAGTCACTGACTTTCACAGAAGAAGAAATAAAATGATGAACAGGTGACTAACAACAAAACTAATTCTCAGTAGGAATAAAACGTCTGAGTCCAAACAGTAAGTCCTATCGGATTCATAAGGAAGGGGAGAGAAATCGCATCTCAGATGACCTGAGGGCAGTAAGCGAGCGGTGATGTTCACGGTGCTGAATGCTCTATCCTTGAGAAGCTTGCTTCTGTGAAAAGTAGAACAAAGAATATGAATGCTTATCCACGACCAGCAAGTGAGAAGTCATGAGGCTTAGTCACAACCTAAGTTCCTGTAGGACCATTGGGACGGCTCAGAAAACTTGGTCACATTGTTCTCTTCTTTATATTTTTATGTTTTTTGGAAAAATTGAGGTTCAGGAAGTTTACACAACTTGTCAAAGTGTTGCAGAGTTGTTGCTTGATGCCAAAGGCCATGTTCTGAAGACCCCACAGGGCTGCATACAGTCTTGAACAAAATTGCGTGGCTGAGAGTTAAGTGTCGCAGACTCCAAAGCTGACAACGACCAGACACCCGCAGTGCATGTGGCAGCACACAAGGGCTCGCTGGTGCCCCCCCCCCCCCGCCCACAACCCCACCTCCCATATAGGAGGGATTAGTGCATTTGGTCTCCACCAGACAGGTTGCTGCTACCTAAAGTGACCTGGAGTGTAGGCTCATGACATATGGAACCTTTAGAACTGTAAGGAAAAAAATCAACGTGGGCGTGAGAAATGCCCTTCGAAACCTAAGCATGAACGTACGTAATCACTGATTCATCGTGTCTCCAACAAGAAATAATTTCCGGTGGGGAGTCCTATGCTCAAGCTCCGAGCACAGTGTTGTAAGGTCGGTGAATGTCCACAGAGGGACAGTGGGATGTACACAGAACACAGTTCTGTGGAATTCCAGGTCCCAGGGTCAGGAGACCTGAGTTTGAACCCCAGCTTGATACTCACGCACTGAAAGTCCCATGAGAGGTCTCCTTCCTCTAATAGCATTCATGGGAGTAAATACAGATGGAGTGCACTGTCCCTCCAACCCCTTAGAACTAATCACACTCACAGCAGGCTCCTGTAAGCCATAAGGACCTTGGAATTTTCCATAGAGTGCTTGACCCAATGAGACCCTTATCAAGTACATAGTTTCTTCTGAAAAAGTTACCATCTCTGAGAAATGAGCTATTTAAAAAGCCACCAGAAAACAAAAGCAATTAAATCCAGGAATGCAGTAAACTGTGATAAAGGTGTGTTCATTGACTCCTGCTGGTGTTTATATTGCTATTTCTCTTCTGCTTGTCAGACTCTTTTCTGACTCTTAAAATTACTGAAGGCAGTGATCTCATGCAATGACATGCTTAGAGTTTAGTCTGTTTAGATTAGCAGGTGATTTCAGCAACTTCCGTTCAGCATTTTTATTATTTCAAATGACATTATAAGCCAGCAGGATGCAAAATTATATGGGCTCATACAGTGCTTCAATTACTGTCTCTTCCATAGACATGCACCCTTGCTTCACTTGTTCACCTCATCAGTCACAGAAAAGTTTCCTTTCCTTTCTTTTAAATGCCCTCTAAATGCTGCTTTGTTTCCCTGCCTTGCCTGAGATCTGTTCCATCCTTTCTCTCATCTCTCAGCTTCTCCTCCCTCCAAACAGAAAAAAACAAACACAAAAACCATTTAATGATTTGATGTATAGCCCACCCCCTTGGTGGGTAGTTGTTGTGTTTTAGGTGTTTGCCTTTCTCTCTCTTTCTTTCTCTGTCTCTCCCTCTCTCTCTCTGTCTCTCCCTCTCCCTCTATTTCTTTTTTTTTCTTGTTTCTAGCGTGTATCCTATCTCAGCTTCCACTAACATGCTAAGATAACTGCCTTCCAGAATTCATTCTGCATCTATAGCCTTATTAAAGCCTAAGATATGGACCAGGGAACCTAGAAGGTAAAACCACAAGCTTATTCCTATCACATGGCTTGCATCTGTGCTGCCATCCCCAAACAAGTGACGGCAATTTCCTCTCACTCCTCAGCTTGATAAATACTATTTCTCCCAAGTTCCTACCTCTCTGCCTGTATTAACATTAACATGTATGCCTGAGTTAGTTAGTCCAGTCCTGGGAGGGGCTGAGAAACACGGCTCTATTGGGGTGTGCATGAAGCAGTAGAGAAATGAATTGCACAGGTACTGGCACTGGCCTGCCGTGGCTGAGAGTGCCGTGTCCCCTCGTGAGGATCACTTCTGCAGTGGCATCTGGTCTCAACTTCCTCGGCTCCTTCCTCCATGTAGAGTGACCTTTCCCAAAGAAAATCTTCTATTTCCAGTTCCTGTCCAAACCACCGCAATAACTCTCCTTTCCTATACAGTGAAGTCCCAGCCTAAATATTCAAGGAAGAATGGGAACAGACTTTCTAACAAGGTTTTTCTGTAGGACAGGGGGAAGCTGGATGAAAGAGTACTATTCACTATAATATTCCATATCCTTTAGAGAACCCATGTGCTTAATCTCTCAATAACCCTGCAGAACATTAATAACCCCACTGACAGACAAAAAGGATAGGCATGAGCACAGAAATACAGTGATACATAACCTGACCAAAGTCACATAGCTAGCTAGTGACAGGGTCAAGATTAAAAGACAAATGTCCCCTATATTGATGTTTCTGCTCCTCCTACCACACCACACCGTTAGAGGGCCCATGACAGAGTCAGCAGGGAAAAAAGGATGAACTAGAGAGGAAAGTCCTTACAATGAGAAAGACAAAAGATGAGAATTTACCTCCACTGAAAGTCAGCTAAGACACCAGCTGAGGAAAACGAAGAATTTTATGTACTCATGTGTCAGATGCATTTCGGATGTGACTTCCTGGAGGGATTTAAAACCCAGAGAGCGTGTTCAGACTTGACTCAGTAGGAAGCAGAGAAACAATGTGGGGCTTTTGAACTTGGTGGGGTAGTGCTGACTAATCACAGCAGAATGTTTGGAAGAGTAGTCCGGGTGGTAAAGCAATCCCCACCTCAGAGGTTAAGAAGAGGAACACGCCAGGACAAGCGCCCACGGGTAAAGCTCAGGGACAGGAAAAGCTGACAGGAGGATGGGAGGAATGACAATCTAGGCTGGAACTGAGTGCAAACGGTTAAAAAAAAAAAAAAAAAAAAAAAAGGTAGGTGTTGGATACCAGGCTAGAAGAACAAACTTTAGAGACTTTGACAGAACTTGAAAGCAAAGACTGAGGAACAATTTCTTCTTTTGGTTGGTGGGTTCACAAGTTTTCACGTTACTTACATGTATTATTCTTCACAATCCAGATGACATATGCCATGGATGTGCTCTTGTAGACCTTAAATACTTCAGAATTTAAAATTGAGATTTAAAAAGACTGATGGACGAGTTTTGACATGAAAGTGAAGGATGTGTGCAAAACTGAACACCCAGTTGCCATGCCAGGACAGAAAGCTAAAGATGAGGGTGAGTCCAAAGGGACTGGACAGGCAGGGGCAGGAGAGACGGAAGTCAAAGACGTGGCACCTGGTGTCCTCAGGTAAGACAGGCGGGATGGGACTCTCAATGGACCTGCCAAGATTTTATATCTACGCGATCTGTGCAGTGTTCTATAACTTTGGTTCTTGAAATGATCAGTTGTTTCTGATACCATTTATGCCTAAGGATGGAGGAAGCTTCTAGAGGCAGGGAGACAAGCTAGGAGGCTTTTAAAGTGTTTGAGTTTTGAGATGCTGAAGACCAGGACTAGAATAGTAGTTGATGAGACAGTGGAAAGAGAGAAACTGAAGGTTCTGTTTTAAAGGGAGAAGCAGCAGTAAGTAACGATGGAAGAAAAGGGAACGTAAAGAAAGATAATATCTAAGATGTTTCCTGGTTTCACTCTCCAGTTAACCCCTATGCTTATCTTCCTGTTGTTGATCTCCTCCTATTTATTCTGCTAATGAAGCCAAGGCATTGTCTTTGATGGACTCAGTGAGGAGGAATAAAGATGTGGAGGTGCCAAAGCTAAAACACAATAAAATCACCTCCATATCATTAGCTTGGTTCAAAATGTAAATGTGATTCTAGCTCAGTACATCACGCAGAGACACAATTTCAGCTCCACTGGCTACTGTAAAAATGCAAAATAGTCATTTATCAAACTGCTTTGTGTCAGTGTGCTGAAAGATGGCTTAGAGCAGTGAAAATAAATGAACTTGGCAAATGGCAGGAGAATCCCCACATACTGATACTGCCAATACAAAGGCCATAGTATCAATTTCCAATAATATCACAGTGAGTTGGACGTGCCAAATCAGTGGTGGGTCTCTTCTACTGAGCCCCACTCAGACTGTCTCCTACCATCGTCCATGGAATGCTCTTCAGGGAAAAAACACATTTTTACCTAAGTCTGAGTAAAATAAAATTAGACAAGGAAAATTAGTAAATCTCATATAACATTAAGGTGAATTTATTCTTATTCCCGAATAATCATTGCCCTCCCTGTGTGAAGAATATACTTCCCTGACTCCCTCACATTGGGCTGCCCATGTCATTTGTCCTTGGTCAATAGACTGTGAGCAAAAGTGACACATGCCACTTCTGACTAGAAGATTTAAGACTCATCAGACAGTCTCATCATTGCTATTTCTCTCACTGCCTTAAGACATTCATGTCATAACATATGGGCTGTTAAGCCTGATTCCCAGAAAAATGACCTATAATGGACATGTAACATAAAGGAGAAATATATTTTATTGATATAAATCATTACAATTTGAGATAACCCTGTCTGTGCTGACAGAAGCAATCATGAATTGTAAAGTTACTTTTACATTATTTTTAAGATATGGAAGGGAGCCTGATATAATAGAAAGACCAATAGCTAAACAGGCCAATATTTTCATACTGTAGTAGTGAAGTCCAGTTGACCTAGGTCATTTTTAACTACTTTGAAGCCTCATTTCCTCTCCATCCACAAAGTTAATAATGATCCTTCCTTCTAGAAGCATTGTTGAGGATGAAGAGGCATCACATGTGATGCACGTAGGAAAAATAAGTTCCTCAATAAGTGTTACTTAAATCAAAAGGTGTGTAAGATATTGTATATCCTTAATACTTATGGCAAAAGAGATCACATTTTCTGTACTAAAATTTGAGACATAACAGGCTGTCCAGAAAAATATCCAGCCATAAATGCCTCTATTTTTCATATTACATGGCTGAGTACTTTCTTATGGCTGGGTTTTTTTCTGGACAGCCCTCATACATTTACAAATAAGTAGAATAGAATATTCTAATTCAGGTCTACATTTAGAATCAGAATGTATTTTTAATAAGTCCAAAGAAAAGATTTGAGCTAAGTCATCAATACTGCATGAAAGAAGCTTACAATGATGCTGGGCAACTGCTAATCACACAGGAATTATCAGTAAAAGACATATAATATTATATATAATGTGTAAATATATCAAACATTTATTACTAACATGTACTGAGTACTTTTTATGCATCAGGTATTATGCAAGATCTGACAATTAGGTTCATGAATTCATCCTAGAAGAAATGCTACATACCCCATTGCTGAATATCACTGCGGTCACCTTTGAAATACTCCCCTCGGGAAGCTGTGTATCAACAACAACACCTAGTCTACCCTTCTTAAACTGTTTTTCTGGAATGGCCATCAGAGCTGTTATCTTATTACCCTTGATGTCTTAAATGTCTTCCTTTCAATAGTTTCTTTATCTTCAGGTAAAGAAAAAAGTCATTAGGGGCCAGACCTGTGAGTAGGGAGGGTGTTCCAATATGCTTATTTGCTTACTGGCTAAAAACTCCCTCACAGACAGTGCTGTGTGAGCTGGTGCATTGTCATGACAAAAGAGCCATGAGCTGCAGGCAAAGAGTTCAGGTTCTTTTCATCTAACTTTTACATGCAGACTTTTTTCATCACTTCCAAATGGTAAACTTGGTTGACTGTCCAGCTGGTACAAATTCATAAGGAACAATCCCTCTGATATCAAAAAAAGCTGGCAATATCGTTTTGACTCTTGATTAGGACTGACAGAACATTTTTGGTTGTGGAGAATTGGCTGACTTCCATTGTGCACTTTGATGCTTTATTTCAGGGTCATATTAGTACACCTATATTTCATCACCAGTGATAACATGGCCCAAAACATCATCTTGCCTCTCTGAAAGGTCTTGGCAGACTTCGACTCCTTTGCTTTTGTTCATCAGTGATCTCCTTCAGGACCATTTTTACACACACCTCGTTCATGCCAAGATTTTCAGCTAAGATTTCCCTGTTTCTCTATGTTTACTCAGTCTGCTATGCTTCTCACAGTCAGCTAGTAATTGTGATGCACAATTTGAAGAATTTTTGCAATGTTTTCATCACTTCTGCTTGTTACTGGCTGCCTTGACCTCTCTTCATCAGGGACGCTTTCTCTCCCCGCAGAAAAACGTTGAATCCATTTGTACACTGCCATTTCCTTCATGGCATCACCCCATAAACTTGGACTCACATGTGCCTGATTTTACTTCCACTCTTGCCAAGTTTAACAAGGAATTAAATGTTTGTTTGTTGCTCTAATTCAAGCTTCAACATTCTTATGACAGCACACAAAAACACAGAACAATAATGAATGCCACTCAGGAAGACACCACCACACGTTGACATGAACACAGCTGTGAGACACAGATATGCCAAGGTTAGAACACCTTACCGAGTTGTTTGTACAGTGCTGCCAATGTAATGTGTGGTGGCAAGTTTGAGAACTTAATTGTCAGACTGTACTTACTGAGTATACTTAGTGCAGATATGTATTTATCATCTTCGTTTTACAGATGAGAGGACTTGGGCTCAGATAAGCGAAAGTCTAAGGTCACATGATTAGAAAGTAGGAGGAGCTACACTCAAGCCCAGGTCTGTCTCTCCACAGAATTCTTAACCACTGCTTCTTTACATTCATAGCTCCAACCCCTGCCCTGGTGTGAGAGACGGCAAGCAATAGTGAGATTTAACTACTCTGTGAGATAGGTCATGCCTCCTACAGCAGTGAAAATGCAGGGGCTCTCTGCCCATTCTGCCTCAATAAAATGTTAACAGCTGGTCTCATCTACTTTTTGTTAGCTACGTGGAGGAAGTCAAAGGAACAGGCAGAAACCAATCTAACAGGAAATTGGTCTGGAAGTGAGATATAAAAGAGTGAAAAAAATGGTGTTTGGTTCATTTATCTTCCAGCTGAGACGTGAACTCTTACACCTTGTGAAATCAGGCAAAACAAAAGCCTTCACCGCAAGTCCCAAATGACTCCAATATGCAAAGTCCTCACCTTCACGTTAGTGCTGGTAGCCTTAAGCTGGGTCAGGAGGAAGAGGCTGGTATGACTCACATGCAAGGATGCTCTGACTTCAGCTCGTGTAACTGCAAGAATGACAGGGACTTGGTAATGAGCAAACATAATAGTTAGCTCATACCTAGATTCTCTGAGAAAAGCAACTAAACTTTCCCTTAAAACACCTTTCTTTGCTTTTCAATTTATAAGACAATTTTAGCTTGGCTTTACTTCAAAAATTACCTTTTAATGAAATACAAAAACATTAGCAACACACGTAGTTATGAAAAAAACTTGCAGCATTTGTCAATCTCAAATAAACATGGAAGTCCTTGAGCTGTTGAAATTCATACCATTAATCATAAACAGTTTTTTTCTCTTTCTTTCCCTCCTCCACAACCTTTCCCCCATATTGAAGAAGAAAGTATTTCATAGTACATTTTAAAGCACCCAAAAGGGAAAATGGAGCAACATGTCTCCTAAGAAAACAGTTCTTTCTTTGAGAACAGATTTTCAGATGCAGATGCAGAACTCTGACGCTTCTGAATACCAAGGATGCACAGATGCCTGTATTTTCCTTCAGCTCTGTAGAGACTGACAGAACAAGGAGACTTAAAGGCAGTTTAGATCATTTAAAAAGGACAAGCCAGAGATGAGACAAGTTTGGGGCATAGGAGTATTTCTATTTTGTGTTATTTCTATGCTATCTGTGTCTAATAGCTGCAGCTTATCCACACAGCCCCTCCCCCAAAGTCTTCACTGAAAGTGAAAAGCAGACAAGAATGTGCTCCCTAGGTTTCATCATTTTATTTTGCTCAAAAATAAACTGAGATTATTTTCACTTTTTTTTATATCTTGGCAAAATGGGTGAGGGGGTCTATTACAATTTAAAATCTCATTCAAGGCCGCACTGCAAGTAAGTAGGAAACAACTTGTGAATATAAACTGCCTGTGTTCTTTTCACTTTACAGTGATGTATTAAAGGAATGAAAATAGAGTAAAAATGACCCTTCCTGCCCCTGTATTCGGTCTTTGACACTTCACTATTTTACTAACTCAACACTGCCTAATAAGGGCCTCTACACTGCATGTCTAGCTGTCTTTCTCACCAGATTTAATAATCCACCCCCTCCAATACCTAAAGCAGCGGTGTACAACCTTTTGGCTTCCCTGGGCCACAATGGAAGAACAGTTTGGGCCACACACAAAGTACACTAACAATAAGGATAGCTGATGAGTTACAAAAAAGGTCACAAAAAATATTACAGTGTTTTAAGAATTTGTGTTGGGCTGCATCCAAAGCCATCCTGGGCCGCAGGTTGGATGTGCCTGATCTAATTTGAAGACAAACACCTCTATGCAATTGGTTTCTCTAAGTGTGTAACTGTTTAAAAGTTTAACTATTCTAAATGCAGTTTCATTGGATGTACCGCACCTAATGAAGCAGGCATAGTGACTGCTCTCAGAGAGCTTGCAATTAAGTTCAGGAAACAGAGCATAAGCTCATTCAACAATTAAGGACCTCCAACAGACCAGGTACCATTCAAATTTCCAAAAACTGTTTCCAAAAAAGTGTTGTGATTGAACAATATCTGCCACAGGCACCTAGAAGTAATAGCAACACTTATCATGTACGAGTATTTGCCATCCCTATACTGTTCCATGCCTAAAGAGGAATCCTGGATTCTTCTTCCATCCTTCTCTCCCTTTTGTCTGTCTGTCTTAATATCACAGCGAGAAACTTATTAGAAACAAGAACTCCAGGGATAACTCAGAGGGAAAAGTCAAATTAAATGAATTTGTTGGTATCTGACACATAAACCTCTGATCAGCACTATCTAATACCAAATGCGGACCCACTTGAGACACTTTGGTTCTGTAAGGTCGATTTTTATTCTGAAGCAGTGAATTGGTTTGGTCTGCTGAGTGAAAGTTCACTTTACAGTTAATAAATAATTGTCCTTGAAGTAGGACAAACAAAAGCCTATTTGTTCCAAAAGTCTAGGACTAGCCTTTCTTTTCTTCCAAATGGTTATAAAGTTAATACAACATGAAACAGAGACAACTCCAGGGACAAAGCAAGGCAGGATACAGAGGATGTTGGCTCATGAGTATAGCAAAACAAAGCAGAAAAATACACATAATAAAACTGAACAATTTTTTATTCAACCACTAGATAATGCAGTAATTGTTAGGCCTGAAAAGCAACATAAATAAGTAAGCATTTATTGCAGGATCAGTGATATACACTGTCTGATGCTATTTACGAGTCCCTGTACTTGACTGTATTATTTATTCATATTATTTACAGACCTAAGATTGAAACCCAAATACCCTGCTGAGACAAAATGTCTTAAGCTTACAAAACTGCTGAAGTTCAGCACTCCGGACAGCAACCCTCCCCCCACACACACACTTCGGATTGTATCCGTGCAGTAAACACAAGTGACTAAGCTGCTAATAGCAACTTTGCTCAGCAGCGCCCACCCCGCTTTTACTGTCTGCATCTCCAATGTGCCAGGACACAGCACCTAAAGATGAGGCACAAGAACTGTACAGTGAACAAAAGGCATGTATTTCGCCTAACTGGAATGTGGGACTGTGCTTTTTAATGAGCAAAAGTTCTATTTTTTCAAAATGAATTATAGAAAGATTTTATAAATTGGCTCTCACTGAACCCATAGTCCCAGAGAAAGTAATTCAAAGCCTTCACCATTTAGTGAGTACAAAGTAAGAAGCAAGAAAGAAAGAATTTGTATTTACCTTCCACGCCAGAGTGTGCCATCAAACCCCCACTGCTTCTCCTGCCCAGCAAGGTGAAGCTCCTGAGCTCACTGAGCTCATGGATTCCTATTATTGGGCAGAGGGAGCCAAAAGACAGTGCAGTTCAGAGTCTGGTGCTTCAGCAGGGACTCTATTTACTCCTATGGGGTAGTATGTGAAATAAATGGAATGCAAGCAATATCCACCTCACCCTCACCACGCGCCAGGCACTGCTCTAAGTATCTCACAAACACGTCCTGTGGGACAGTGGCTTGCATCACACCTGGTTTGCACACAGACAGCATCACGCCCTTAGTACCTTCTTTAGCTTCTCTGAGACTCACTTTTCACATTTTTAGAATGGGGCTAATCATTCTTACCTTAGTGGCTTGTTATGAAATCAAACTAAGATCAAGGAAGTTTGACTCAGGTCCAGTAGTAGCAAGGACTTGTGATCTCCTGTGTTCAAATCCATCTTAAAGGCAATAAAGATCATTGTTTTTCACACACAACAAACTTCAGGTTTTTTCTGAAGTTGAGTGGCTTTTCTCCACTTTCTGATCACTAAGAACTTCTCAATGACAATATGCAAGGAAGTATATATTTATTTGTCAAATTGGGTGTAAAGGGAAATGGGCAAACTTGTATTTTTGCACAAAATAATAAATAATCACTTCTTTGGAAAGAAACTGAATTAGATATTTTTAAAAAATCTATAGTTTTAGAGAGGCCTTTATAGAAGACAGTGGAAATACCTCTCACATCATTAAATAACCATTTCAAATACCAGTTTTTACTTGGAAAATAACAGGCCACTAGATAATGTTTGATGGATGTGATAGGGTACACAAATCATCCCCCTTAGTTGTTCCAAACAAAATGTTTGAACTTCAAATCTATTCTGAGATAATGCCATAAACCTAAACAAAGGGAAAGGTTAACTGCCTACCACAGCCCACTTTCAAACACACATCCCTGAAAGAGATGTCTCACCTATGTAAACTTCTGCCATTTCTCCTATTTGTTCACAGACAACATTCAAGTTCAACAACTCTTCTCTCTCTTATTCTTGTCCCCAGTGCTATTAATTCCTTGAAATTTTCTTTGCCTGTTGGACAACCTTTGTAAACCTCCATAACTTCTTCCTTTTCAGTCCCTACTACACAGCTGAACCTGCAGGTCTTGGGCAGAAATGAGCTAATTGTGGAAAAAGTGGATAGTGAAGTAATGGAGGAGGCTGCACTTTCAAGACAGATAGAAATGGAGGAAGAGAGGCGGGGTGATAGGATGCAGGTGGAGCCTCGTTAACCACATCGTGCATGATAAATACTTTTTTGGAGGAATAAACAGACACTATAAACTCATAAGTGAGCCATTCTCACATACACACTATGAGGTGTGAGTGCCAAAACTTACAGTCTTTTGTCAGAAGAAAATAAAGGGATTACATATTGAAGAATTTCTCTAGCCCAGCATTTCCTAAACTGTGTTCCATGCAATACGAGTATCCTGCAGGGGAATAATATTAATAGAAATACTATGGGGGAAAAGTTTGTTATCAAAAAACTTGTAAAATGCTAATATTTTTAATATCATAGCTTTGCATTGACATTACTACACTAATATGTAACATGCATCTCTAAGACAGGGATATAGCATATAGAGTTTCCTAAACTTATTAGAGTTTGAATTGCTTTTTCATTTTAAAAGGAAAAACTCTTAAAATACCCATGCTCCCTAGTACATTATTTAGAAAACGTTGTCTTACAATCACTCTGGGCTATTTATTTTGTATTGGGGCCAGATTTCATGCCCCAGAGGGCAGGGAACTTTTTGCTTTGGTAATTCCCCTATCCTCTATTCCAACCAAAGAGATGATAGTAAATGTTTATAGGGTTAGTATTTAGAGCTTCCCATGAGGTGACAGGCCACATTGTAATACTTCTCAGTTGGCTTTTTGACAGGTAACTTATTTAAACTTTCTAAGGCCATAGTTAGTTCCCCATGTATAATGTGGGTATAATTGTAACATTTTTTCCAGAGAAATATACATACATATAATTAGGTAGTAATTTATATAATGCATAGAAAGAGCTTAGCATAACAACCTGTACCAGGTAGCTTTACCATAAATGCTATCTTTATTACTATTGTTAGCATTAATATGTAATGATTTGTCTTGGTACATAGTTTTCCAGCACCAAAACTTATCTGGGAAGGAGCCATCTATTTTAAAGGCTATTACACTGAATATATTTTTAATGCTATCTAATCAATGAATACAGATAATGATAATAAAGTGATTACATAAGTCATAGTGAAGATGAATGTACATTGATGTCTGGTTACCTCTTCTCTCATTTACACTGGAAAAATATAAAATTGAATTTAGAAAACTCAAACAAGCAAACTTCTGTAGATCCACAAATCATTTTTGCTGCTAACATAAAGAATGAGTGTCTGAAAAAACATGCCACGTTAGTCATAAATTTACCAATAACTTTAACACTGTATTTTTTGTTAGGAAACAGATGGGACTTGAGTCGTGGGACCAATGTTAGTTGAGTGCCAATATGTCAGTCCCTGTGCTTCATTTAAGTGCCACCACAGTGATCTTAGACAGGGAATACAATCCAGTCTTTGTTTAATAAATCAGAAAACTAAGGTTCAGAAAAATTAAGAAAGATGTCCAAGGCCAGCCTGATAGTAAAATCAGGATCTAAAATAATATCTGATGTGCATCAAAGCCCCTGTCTTTTCATTGTCTAACTCTAACATTTCTTCTTATTACTTTTCATTCATTTCTTTAACATTTTTTCTATGGTGGGAATTAGTATCTTTATCTGAGGCCATTCAAAAATAAGGAAGGTGCAAAGCAAACTGAAACCACTATGAGGTTTCACCTCACACCTATTAGAATGGCTACCATCAAAAAGATAAGAAAATAGTTGTTGGGGAGGATATAAAGAAAAGGAAAATCCTCATGCACTATTGGTGGGAATGTAAATTGGTACAGCCACTATAAAAAATAGTATGGAAATTCCTCAAAAAGTTATCACGCTAAGCAAAATAAGTCAGACAGAAAAAGTTGAGAACCATATGATCTCACTCATATGTGGGATATAAACCTGAAACCAACAAATGAACAAGACAAAGAAACAAGCAAAAACCCATGGACACAGACAACAGTTTAGTGATTACCAAAGGGAAAGCGGGGAGAGGAGAAAGTAGAAGAGGGTGAAGGAGGCCAAATATCTGGTGATGGAAGGAGATTTAACTTGGGGTGGTGAGCAATCTATGTAATATATTATATAATGTATTCCAGAATTGAACACTTGAAACCTCTAATTTTATTAAACACTGTTACCCCAGGAAATTTAAAATTTATTTAATTAAAAAATAAAACAAACAAAAAACCCAAAATGAATCAGAAACAAACTCATCGATACTGGAACAAACTGGCCTGAGGGGAAGGGGTGGGGAGATGGGCAGAACATGTACACAATGACATATTATTCAGCCAGAACGAAGAAGAAAATCCTGCTTTCAACAACACGGATGGACCTTGAGGGTGTTATCCTAACGGAAATAAATCTGACAGAGAAAGACAAATGCTGTATAATCTCATTTATATGTGGAATTGAAAGAAACCAAACTAACAGAGTGAAGAGAGTGGCGGTTGACAGAGGTGGGGGTGACATGGATAAAGGTTGGAAAGTACAAACTTCCGGTTGTAAGATGAAAAAGTTCTGAGGATATAATATAAAGCATGGTGACTGTAGTTCCCAGTACCATATTGTAGACTTGAAAGTTGCTAAGAAACTAAATATTACAAGTTCTCATCACAAGGAAAATATTATGACTATGTGAGGTGATGGATGTTAATTAAACTTATTGTAGTGATCATTTTGCTATATCTCTATATATATTATATATAATTATGTTGTACACTTTAATATAATATATATCAACTATATCTTAATAAAATTATAAAAAAATAAGGAAGACAGCCTATGTCCTCAGGAACTTTATGAGCAAGGTATACAAAACTCCACTTCACCATTGTACACTGCCTTTTGCAATGTGAGAAGTCTCTTATATCTTCTATTTCTGATAACAACTAAAATTATGTCATAACACTAAATTTATTTTTGTTAAAAATTTATAATATTTTATTTGAAGTGTGCCCTATACAGAACTCCCAAACAAATAACTTACACTTGACTTCATAAAAAATACACTTCCTAGCAAGTATATTTATATCCTTATGAATATATTGTCTGAATATATGAACATATACTTAAATTATATTTTTATGAATAAAAATTTGAAAACAGAAAACATCGGAAGAAATGGTCTAAAATGTGAACCTCTAAAGTGGGCAGATCCCCAGAATTTCATCTGACTTCCGTTTTGCACAGTCTTGCAATTCCTGAATTTATGTGGTGTTTAGACAAGGGTTCAAAGAAAGAAGATTTGAGATTAAAGATGAGGAGATAAGATGGTAGAAAAGAGAACAAGGCGGATGCCTTTAATTAAAATAAGATGGATGAATAGATAAAGATATGAGATATATATATATACACACACACACACACACACACACATACACTATGTACATATATAGTGTGTGTGTGTGTGTGTGTATGTGTGTGTGTACACATGTCCATAATTACATCCACTTGGGAAGGTACCTTGTATATATATGATGGAATACTACTCAGCAATTAAAAAGAGGAAATGCTGTATGCAACAACATGGATGGGCCTTGAGGATTTCATGCTAAGTGAAATAAGTCAGATGGAGAAAGACAAATATCATACGATTGCACTTACATGTGGAATCTAAAAAGACACAAAACAAAACAAAATCAAAACAAACTCAAAGATAAAGAGAACAGACTGGTGATTACCAGAGGGGAAGGGGTTGGGGGAAGGACAAATGGGTGAAGGGGATCAATTGTACGGTGATGGATGGTAACTAGACTCATACTGGTGAACACAACGTCGTATACACAAATAGCGAATTATAATATCTTACCCTTAAAATATATATAATTTTGTATAACCACAATAAAAAAAAAAAAGAATACCTTGCAACCCCTGCCCATTCCCCTAGATGGCTCCCAGTACCTAGCCGCTCCCTCTCAGTGAGAACTGCCCTAAATCTCGACCTGCTTATTTTAGCTCATTTGTAATCAGAGTCAGACAGACAGAAAGAAGAAAAAAAATTCAATCCCTTTGTGATTTCATGAATCATCAGACAAATGTGCTGAGTGAAGAAGGAAGGTAGAACACTGTCCCACTACTATAGACATTGTCTCCTAAATAAAGCACAGGGCATTTAGGGGAGCCCTAATATTAAACAGAAAGGAGTATCGGTGAACTGATCAGGGGAATGATCAGTGTAACCCCGACTACATCCACAGCCGTGACATAACATTTTTGCTGATACATATGGAATAATGGTTCACAAAGTATAGTTTCCAGACCGGCAGTAAGAGCGACATCACATGAGGACTCGTGAGAAACGCAAACCCACGCCAGATCTACTAAATCAGAAATTGACTCAGCAGCTTGTGCCTCAACAAACCCTCCAGGTGACTCTGATGAATCCCAAAGAGGGAGAACACTTACACACACCAGCCAAGAGAAAGCGATCCAGGTATTACCTTGGCCACCTTTTTCACTGGGAAGGAGAACGAAGCTCCTATTACAAATCAGACACCTGCATGCCATTTAATAC
The DNA here is from genome assembly GCA_004026885.1 of Lyroderma lyra. Lineage (NCBI taxonomy): Eukaryota > Metazoa > Chordata > Mammalia > Chiroptera > Megadermatidae > Lyroderma > Lyroderma lyra. Next base: position 209,969 of record PVJL010000366.1, on the reverse strand, counting down.
CCATAACCTCATTAGGTGCATGTTAGGATACTCAAATACCTCAAATTACCATGGCAGGAGCCTCCACTAAAATTCCTGTCTATAACACGCTTCTTTCAAAGTGTTCTCCACGGTTCATTAGTATTTCCTAGAATGAGGCCTTCTGTCTGTTCAGGAAAAAGCTCCTTCACCAAATGACTCATGCTGGACTGGAGAGTGGAAACTGTCTTTATTTTGTGTCAAGCCCAGGACAGATTAAATGACTGAAATAAAAAGGAGGATGCCTTGTCACATGTATCAAACAGGCAAAAATCATTTAAGTATTGGTGAGGGTGCAGGGAAACATAGATTGCCGTTGGGAATGTCCACAGTTACGGCCACTTGGGGAGGTACCTTGGCAGCATGCTTTAAGGCTGAAGATGCACATATCGACCACCCAGCAATTTCACTTTTATGCATAAGCTGTAGAAACTCCGGCACAATTGTGTTAGGAGATGTGCATAAGAATGTTCACTCAGAATTGTTCATGGTCACAAAAATTGGAAACTATATGGAGGAGGATAGAGAAATAAACTGTTTAGTCATTCACTGTAATACTGTGCAGCAGTAAAAAGGAGTAAAATAAAAATTCCCACATAAAGATAACGACCACATTTATGTGAACATTTGAAACCCACAAAATAATATTGTATGTTATTTATGGTTATGTATGTATATAGAAAAAAGAAACAGATAGGTATGACACATAACTATATTAAGACTAGGATTACCTGTGGGTCAGAAAAAACACGAAAGGAATGGAGGGATTCAGCTTTTGCTGTGTCTCTTGTGCTTTCCAGAAGTGGGATTAGGAAGGAAATAAAAATATTAACCTCTGTTAGCTCTGCATCCTAAGTACATGGATAAATACTGTGTGTTTTCCATGTTTCTCTGTATGCTTCCAATATTGCATAACTTTAAAACTTTTAATGGAAAAATCAAGTGTTCATGTAGATATAATAGTACTTTTAAAAGTTTTACAAAGTACTCTGACAAGTCCAGGTATAAGTTTTCATATTTTTTGCCTGTTTTGTTCACTGAGGTATTCACTGTATCTAGAACAGAGCCTAGTAAATTGCAGGCATTTCATAAATATTTATTCTATGAACAAATGGATTTTATTTTTATACAAATTTAATTTTTTAGAAACATTGTCTTTTTAATCCTATCACACCACAAAACATCTCCATTTTTCTGCATTCCTTATTAGGTTTATTCAGTATGTATGTTATCTTAACAATATAACCAAAGTGCACATATCATTTTTATTTTTCATTTAACATTACATAATAAACAACACTTCCCTGTTCTAATCTTCATTATTCCTAAGAAAATCCTCATTTGATGCATTATAATTTACTTAACCATTCCTGCAGAGGTTTTTAGTTTTTTACTATTATACATAATGTTGTAATAAATATTGCTACATGGACAGTTTTGTTCTTACAGCTTTGCTCTTATGTTAGATTATTTTCTAGAACTAAATTTCCAGAAATGATATTCCTAGGTCAATGGGGCTTGAATATTTTTATTGCTATTTTCACCTACCACATTCTGAAATGACTATTCAAATTTACACTGCCACCAGCAGGGTACGAGTGTAACATGTCACCTCTTTCTTGTCTTACACATCTTACTAGACTCTCGGTCTCAGCATCGTAAAGTTGAGAAGGATTACAAAGACCAGGAATTCTAAGCTGCCAATAACAAGGATGACATATACTTGCTGGGTTTCTACTATAAACATTGCACTATCTTAAATGCTTAACATGAATTATCTCTGCTTCTCATAACAACCCTCCTGGGTAGGTATTATTACTTCCACTTTACAGATGTTAATACTAAGGTTCCTGGAGGTTAAGTAACTTGTCCAGGGTCACCAGCTAACACGTGACATGTAAGGATTCAGAGTTCACAATCTTCTCATTATTTCACTGTATCTTCTCAATCTACATGGTTTCAGGTATGAAAGCAGAACCCATACTTTGACTATTGGAGAAGGGTGGCTTTAAAAAGATAAGTTCTAGACTTTCTTAACTACCACAAGCAGGAAATGAATAGCTCCTCTTTTCCAAATCTACTTTACCTCACATGGCCACATACAAATGCCCCTGCCCAGAGCACTGTCAAGGCCACAGAAGTTTCCTGCAGCTCAACCTGCCGACCAGCTCATGAGCCATTCCTATAGAAAGGCTGTGAGTAGCAGGAGAAGGAGCTAAATAAATAGTTCCCAAGATTTACATTAGAGGAGTAATACTGAGTATATGTGAAGCCTTGGGATCATCAAGGGTTAAATATAATAATTACATGCACAGGCATTTGTGGGTGTGTGCATGCGTGCATGGATGTAAACAGGCTCTGCCAATATTGTTATGTTTTACTGCCATCAAGTCCATCCCACGACCCAACACACACACACACACACACACACACACACACACACACACACACACACACAGAGGCAAAACCTGGCCAAGATATGTAAGTGGCAGGGCTCTGCGAGATACAAGTAGGTACCTTCTTACCAATTACATGTGACCTGATGGTAAGAACAGGAATGTGGAATCAGATCTGTTTTAAGATTCTCCTTCCACCACTCACTCAGGTTTTTCATCTATGTACCTAATATGAAGAGCACCCATATCATTGGATTGAATGTGATGAACACAGTTCCTGGTAAGTACTAAACACATTAAATTCATTCTAGCCACCACCATTATCATCGTCATTATTCATCTGTAAAATAGGAAGATCTATGGGTATGAGTATATATAATTTTGCAGGTATTTTGAATGAGGACACAGGATACATGAATACATGGAGAGTGACTAGCACAGCACCTAGCAGAGCACAGAGTATATACAAAATACATGTTCCAATAAATATACATGTGTTGGCAACCTCAGATACCTGGGAAGGAAGGGCTCTTCTCCCCATCCCAGAATCTTTCTTCCTGATTCCAAGGGCTACCCCTGCCTCCTCCTTGCTTCCCTTAAATCTCCTCCCTGATTTCTCCTCATCCTCCTCAGCTCCTGGCTGCCCCCTGCCCCTTTCTCTCTTCCCTCACTGTCATTTCTCTTCTGTCAGCCTTCCCATAACATCTTCCCTTACCTGATATCTTGCCTCTAGGTCTCCAGACAGAAAAAATTAATTGAAAGTCAAGAAAACCAAGCAAATCAAGTATTATATATGGTTATTTTAAGAAAAGTATCTTGAAGGTTATATGTATGGGCAATTTAAAATCATGCATTTAAAAAGATACATATAATAACAGGTCAAGTTATCTGTTGTTTTGCAGCGCACATGTTTAAAAGACTGCTTGGGCTATATCATTTAATGTATTACTTATGTGAATGCTTTCCCTGTTACTTGAAGTGCAAAATGAACTGATCAACATGTAAATCATATGCAAATTAGACAAATATGAATATTAATGTTGCTTTGAAGAACAGTTGCATTTTAAGATAGAAAGCAAATACAGATTTTATTATTCCAATCACAGACTTAATCAAACAGCAATTACTATTATGATGCCTTTGTAAAATATATCTAACAGCTAACCACTAAAATATCCCCTGTTAACCTATGATCATGAGACAGAACATTCCTAGTAGATGACAAATGGTTTAGTGCAAAGAACAGGAGACTTTAGAGTCAGATATCTGGATTTGAAACATGGTTATCCAATTTATTCCCTGTGTGAATCTAACATTTCTGATCTTCAAGTGTCCTTTTCCATAAAATGAGAATAATTAAATTAACATCTTAGGATTGTTGAGTGATTTAATGAATGATTGGCACACATGATGTACCAGGTAAAATATTAGGTGCTGGATACAATGAACAGACAGAAGTCCCTGCTTTCCTAGAGCTTACATTCTAATGGAGGACAAAGACAATAAAGTAATAAGTACATGATGAATATATAAAAATAATGTATATTAATGAAATACTTATTAGGATGAAATGAGGTTGTCACTAAAGACATTCAGTGGATATCTTTCTGTCTTCATTTTATAGACTTACCAGTAGAATTTAAATCATTAACCCATCCCTACATATTGAGTTTCTTGTCTTGGCTTCTGTGATTCCCACTCTTTTGACTGCCATCGTACCTCACTCTAGGCTTCCTCTCAGTCTCCTCTGCCAGCTCCTTTTCCTTCTCCTGACCTATAACTGTTGGGTTTCCTAAGCTCAGTCCTGGGCCTTTTTCTCTACTTCACCTGTATTTCTTCCTAGGTGATTTCATTGAGAAGCTCATGGTTTTAAATATGTGCAGCTGATGATTACGAAATACGTACTAGTATATCTCTAGCCTAGACTTCCCTTCCTCATCTACAGATTTGTGTATTTATGCCTTTACTTAAAATCTTTACTTTTATGTCTGACATGTCATTCAAACTTAACAAATCAAAAACAGAACTATTGGTTGCCAATGCCCCCAACCTCTTTTTAGCAGAATCTAACTCATCTCAGTAAATGGCACCCCTTTCATTCTGTTGCATAACCCTAAAACGTAAGAATTACCCTATAATTTCTCCCTATTACTCATCCCTCACAACCAATATATCAATACTCCTTTCAAATCTATCTCCAAATATGTCTTGAACAGTTTAATCCTCTCTATGTCCACTGCCTCCTTTCTGTAATAAGCCACATTTCTCATTTACACTACTTTAGTAAGGTTCCCCATAGTTCATTTTCTCTGTTGCAATCAGAGTAACCTTTTGGTGACTTAAATTACAGCTGTGTGGTAGCTAGTCTCCAAAGATTGCCCTCAATAAGATCTGTTTCTTGGCATTTAAATCCTGTACAGTCCCCTTCTGTACTGAATCTAGACTGGTCTATGACTTGCTTTAACTAATGTAATGTGTCAGAAATTACATTTTGCCCGTCTGGGCCTAAGCTTAAGAAGACTTGGCAGCTTCTGCTTTGGGGCCATGGGTCACCATGTAGAAATTCTGGCTACCCTATTAGAAGGTCCATGTCTAGAGAGCACATGGAAAGGTTAAATGAGTGAGAAAAGACTACATACAGAGGAAAAGAGCAGCCCAACCCACCACTTTCTTATAGGCAGTTATTCCAACATTCCAGTTCAAACTTCCAGATGAGTTCAGCTGCCTTAATACAATCACTTGAGAGAGTTCAAATTAGACCACAGAAGAATTTTCTGGCTGAGCCCAACTAACTCACAGAAAAATAAGAGACAGCAATAAATTGTTACTTTAAGTCACTAATATCTGGGATGTTCTGTGACATAGCAATAAAAAAATTGCCACTTGGAAGCAGGTCCTGCCATAACAAAAATCTAAAATACATTGCATTGGCTTTGGAATTGAGTGTCACGTAGAAGTTAGAAGGGCCTATAGGAGGTTGTTAGCAAAGTCTGAAAGGGAAGGAGTGGCACTGTTGGAGGCTGAAGAAAGGTTGTTTGTATTATGTTATAGTGGAAAGTTTGACATCATCTCTTGTATTAATATAAAAATAGAAAATAAATGAACTTATCTATTTGACTAAGAAGATTTCCAGGAAGACTAACCAGAGTGTCAACTGTTTTGTTTTGGGGGGTTTGTGTGTGTGTTAGTTTTATATTAAAAAGTATTGATACTAATGAACCAAAGTAGGAGCTGGTAGGAGCTGTTCAGTTTTCAAGCAAAATCTAGAAAAAATATTACATACCCAGGACTTGCTGGTTTGGAAAAAAAGAAGTGTTTCCCATTCCTAGTTTGCCAGCCAGCCAGACTCTCATAGTAAGGAATGGTTTCAGACCAAAAAACAAATCCAGAGCAATGCCAATAAAACATGGCCTTAGAATAAAGGTTAGATCAAAGTCATTGAACCCCAGAAAAAGTTGAGACCATGCCCAATAGGCACTCTTGGCTAGAAAACATAGCATCTAAGACTCCTAAGAATATTGTCTCAATACATTCAGATTCTGAGCCCAAAGTTCAAAGGGGCTTATTTCAGACATTTATGTTTCTGTCTCATGAAGTGCATTTATAATCTGATACACAGGGAGCCAACAAAGTTTTTAATGGACTTAAATGAACTTAGACTGAAGGAAACAGAGACAGTTGAAACAGAAGAGACTTTGGGTTCCCAACTTCTTTCAGGCAGAAAGAGAATAAGAAAGTTTTTCAAATGTAAATATAGGCCATTTTTCTTTTTACAAAAATAATAATAATAATAAAAATAATAATAATAATGACTCAGCAGACAGACCCATGAGTTCAGATAACAGATATAAGAACTGAAGAGAACTATTCCTACAGAGCACAGCTGGCATCTAATTAACATACATTTTCTGCCCCCAGACAGTGAATTGATGACATGTGCCTCGCTGAATTTCAGAATTATTAGAAGTCAGTGAATGCTGTGTACATCCCATTCCTTTCATTGTATCTATATGTGATGATGGATATTAATTAAACCTATTGTGGTAAATATATGTAATTCAAGCCATCATGCTATATACCTTAAGCTTATACAATGTTGTATGTCAATTATTTCTCAATAAAACCATAAAAATTTTTTTTAAATCCAATTTTGAGCTTTGAGGTATCCTACATCACTAGGTAAGATGTCCAGTTACATAGCTAGCAAGGTCTTAAGGTGAAGGGAGTGGAAAGGAGAGGTTCTGAGAGAAACATCATGGAGATGAAAAGAGGCCACATTGTCCAGAATCTGAACGAGCTTGCCAAATAACGTTAGCCCCAGGAACAGCCTGAGATTCCAAAGGAGGTCATTCAAAGGACCGTCCAGCTGAAACCAGTCAACCCACAGAATAGTGAGAAATAATAAAATAGCTGTTATTTTAAGAAACTAAGTTTTAGAATAGTTTGCTATTTAACAATAAAGCATATAATAGCATGTCACTCATTCATCTAAAACCAATGGCTTCTCCTTCCATATACAATAAAATTCTAAAATGCTTCTTGTTATATTGAAATCTCTATATAACACTGGCCCCTTCTCACCTAGAGAACCTCATCTTTTGTCACCTTCTTCTGCATGGTGTGACCCATCTACATTGATTTCCTATTTGTTTGTCAGACACTGACAAATTGTTTTGGGTATGTTTTGTGATGGTTGTTTATTTTTTGCCTCAGCCTTTGCATTCCTGGTTGTTTCAGGTTGAATGATTTTCCTCCAGCTCTTAACATTGCTAGTTCCCTCTTATTTTTTTAGGACTTGGTTCAAATGTCACCACCTCAGACAGATTTTGTTCTGACTATGCTTTCTTCAATTATGATACAGTACACTTTCATATAACATTCTGAAATGGTTACATTTATGTGCTTGTTTACTATGGCATTTTCTCTTCAAAAGATCTACAACTTTGTCTATCATTTTCACTTCTGTATGCCCTGCTCCTGCACCTAGAAGTTTTTGGCATGCAGTTGGCCATATGCTTTTGAGTGAACACATGAATGAAAGTAAAGAAATAAATACTATTTATAAAATGTTTTTCATGGCATCCAACTGCCCCAAAAGATACTTTTCTTCTGTAAAGTGATGATATTTCTAATTATTTCCTCAAGTTCTACCTTGCCTTCTGATTACAAATCCATTGGTGGTAAAAGTCGTTTCTGTAACTAACTGATACACCCCCAACATACAGCATTGTACTTGGAACATGGTAGGTATTCAATAAATGCTAGTTTATTTATTTAACAAACCCTTATAAATATTAGTTCATTTAATCTTCATAGCAACTCTAAGGAGTAGTTACAGTTTTTAATAGTACTTTAAATATGACAAAACTAAAGTACAAAGAGGTTAAATAACCACCCAGCTCACAAAACTCGTAAATGACTAAGACATTTGAACCCCAGATGTAAACACAAAACTTCCTGACCCTGAGTCCATGCTCTTAGCCTTGTTCTAACCTTGCTTTTGAATGCATGAGTGCTTTTCTTCCTCTCTACTTATTTTTTTTCTCTTTGATAGACGAAAAAAAATTAAATATAATCTTTAAAGTCAGATCTGGTTTTAAATCACAGCAGGGCCACTAGTATGACCAACTGTACAGATTTGTCCAGGATTGTCCCAGTTTTAACATTAAAAATCCTACATCTCAGGAAACTTGTCAGTGCTGGGTAAACCAGAATGGTTAGTGACCCTATTTGCAGCATGCTAGTACTGGTATTGTGGACTAGTCCTGTTTGATAGTAGTTGTGGCTCTGTTATTGAGTTCTGACATGAACGAAGAAAGAATGCACTGTTCTTCTAGGCCCTGTTTTAAAACTATGCCATGTAACATCTTGCCGTTTTCTCATCTGCCAGTTGAGCAGTGAGAATTCTGAAACCATAGAGAAGAAAAAGCCTAGATTCCTCAATGACTAGCTAGAGCAGACCTCCTCACCTATTTCACTTCAGTAGGCCCAACTGGACTGTGATGTGAATAAGAAATAAAGTTTTACTGGATAATTGCACATAATGGTAAAAGAATGGAAGCATTCCCAAGATCAGCAATAAGAAATGGATGTTTGCTCTCATCACTTCTATTCCATAATGTACTGAAGAATCTAGCCTGGGCAATTAGGCAAGGAAATAAAATAAAATCATCCAAATTGGAAAAGAAGAAGTAAACCTAGCTTTATTTGCAGATGACATATTTTCTATAAAAATCTTAAGGGATCAACAAAAAAAAAATTATAAATAATAAATAAGTATGGCAAGGATACAAGATCAATATACAAACATCAATTATATTTCTATTCACTAACAATGAAAAATCCAAAAATGAAATTAAGAAAGTAATTCCATTTACAATAACACTAAAAATAAAAAAATACTTAGGAATAAAGTTAACCAAAGAAGTACAAGATTGTACAATGAAAATATAAAAAACAAACAAACTAACTAAATAAATAAAAACCAATAAAGAAATTTAAGGAGACCTAAATAAGTAGAAAGATATTCACATTCATGCATTAGAACTCTTAGTACTGGTAAGGTGATAAAACTCCCCAATTGATATATAAATTAATGTAAACCCTTTTAAAATTCTAGTTGTCTTTTTCTTTTTTTCAAAATTTGACAAGCTGATCCTAAAATTAATATGGACATGAAATAGACACAGAAAAGTCAACAACCACAAAAAAGCAGACCACAGTCGTAGATCTCACATTTCTCGATTTCAAAACTTACTGCAAAGCTACATTAATCAAGACAGTGTAGTAATAGCACAAGGAGAGACAGAGAAATCATTAGAATAGAATTGAGAGTTCATAAATAAACCCATTAGTATATGGTCAACTGATCAGTTTTCACACCATCTATAATAAAAAAATATAAGCATTTTGACATCGTTTCATCCAATTATTTTTATTACAAAAATATATTATAAATACTTGACTTCTCTGGAAACAATTTCTATCATGAATATATCCAATTTGTGTGTCTGAATTTTTAATAAATGTATATCCACACACATATATATTATTTTTGAGTGGCTTTAAAATGTTTCCATAAATTTTGTTAAACTTTATTCATTTTCACAACTTACTATTTTATTTGCCATTTGAAAATATTTATGTATTTTGATACACATAGACTTGGTTCTTTCATTTAACTATGCTATAGTATTTCACCATACATGTATAATTTTATATATTCCTCTGTTGATGAAACTCTAAGTTGTTTTCACCTTTTCACTATTTTAAATAACAATATATCATACATGTCTTCTTATGCAGATATATAAGAGTTTTTTTATGGGTTTATATATAGATAGGAGATTTCTGGGCCATCAATTACTTGAATTTTAACTTGTATATCTCACTACATATTTTAATAAAATCTGAAATATTCATTGTCTCTACCTTTTTTGAAAAATTGAAATATCACAGTATTTTAACTCTAATATATTTTCTATTACTTACATTCCATGTTTTTCTTTTGTCTAAATGTTAGTTTCATTTTTATTTATGTCTTTAAAATTATGTTTTACAGTCAGTATTTAATTACCAATATATTTTAATGATTTTGTTGTTGTTATTTAATATGACTCCACCTGTATTTTTGCTCAAGTGTATCCTTTCAGCTGATGTCTACTGGTGATAAACTTGAGATGTTGGAAAACACCTTGTTCTATTCCTCTACCCCCAATCTTCAATGATGGATATATATTTCTAAAAATGACAGTTATTTTCCCTCAGTACTCTGAAGATGTTATACCATTAACATCTATAGTGGTTGACAGAAATCCACTCTCCATCTAATTGTAGTTCCTGTGAGGGTACTCATCTTTATCTCTCTGGGGGGTCTTATTCTGATATTCTATAATTTCACTATAGCATGCGTATGTGTAAAATTATTTTTATTTTATAGTTTCCAGTGAACTTTTACTGGAAAGAAATTTAGAGTGTCTTTTTAAATTCTACATATAGAAAAATGTACATAATAATAGTGTATAAGTTGAAAAATATTCAAAAACAGAACATATGCAATAGCACTCAGAACAATGAACAGAACACTACCTGCACCCCAGAACCCTCCCTTATGCTGCCATCCAGAGACTCCCCCTCAAGGGTAACTATTATACTGAGTTCTAACAACATAGATTAATTGTACCTATTTTTGTACTTCGGAAAAATAGAATCATACAGTGTGCTCTTTTGTGTTTGCCTTCTTTCAGACAGTATTGTTTGAGAGCTCCATGCATATTGTTGTGTGTATTTGTAGACAATTAATTTTTGATGCTGTATAGTAAGTACTCCATGGTATAAATACACAACATGTAATATAGTGGGCCTGGCTCTGGTCCCTTGCCACGTGTATCTTTTTTTCAGTTACTATTAACTCAGTGGAATCATGCTCCTGCACAACTTGGAGCCCAGGAGGTTTATGTTTTCAGCCCCTATTGATAGCTGTATGTTTCTGTTCCGTTTCTGGCTCTTTTGAGCAATGCCATGTCACACACACACACACACACACACACACACACACACACACACCCCTACACCCCCATTATGGCCATGGGCTTACAGCAGTTAAGATGTAAACTCACAGAACCAACTTCTTGATAATCCCTCCTCCTTTTTAATTTTGTCTTCCAAACTTTGGAGGAAGTATTGATCTCTCAAAAATTGGACCTTTCTGGTTCTGACCAATAAAAAACATATATGTTTTATTACATAAAGAGGACCAGCTTCTTAAACATTAACAGATAAAGTTTCTAGCTAAAATTTAATTATACAGGGGTAATTTTTGAAGTATAATATTTATAGCTACATACTATGATGTCAGTGATGTAGATGTTTATCATAATAGAGAAATAAAATTGTGTTTTTAAAGAAACTTTAAGTAAAATTAAGTTAAGTCATAGTAAAGAAAAATGTTAATGAAATAATAGTTCAGATTATAAATTAATATGGCAAAAAATTATGAAGGTAGTAAGCAGATGATTTACATTTGAGAAACATTGAATTAACAGACCTGATAGCTCGACTTTGCTTTCTTCAGTTAAAATATACATGCCAGTTCTCTATTCACCTTTTGGGTCAAGAGTGAGCCAAAGCACCATAAACCTGTAGCTGTTGCCACTACCTCTTGTACATTATCTTTTGCCCCAATCTTTCTCCAATCAATTGCTGCTGATAAAACTCAATGAATCTCACAAGGTCAATGTGCTACCAACTCTATGAAGCGAAAACATTTTCAAAGAGATTCTTGGAGGGAAAGCGTTGTCAACCCAAGGACTGTACACCAAATGTTAGGATTTCAGGCAGAGTATCAATTAACACACTGTATGGACATCTGAACCTCACTCATGGTTTAGTCTATGAAAAGCATATAGGTATAAATTTATGTATTAACACCACCTTATGGGTAGTTGGTTTTTGCAGTGCTGTGTTTAGAAAGATTCTGTGTTAAAAACTGGAATATTAGGGAAGAATGGTATGAGCATGTACATGTGAAGTACCAGAATGTGTGCTATGTGTTTGCCATCCTTGATTTAAAGAGCAATAAATAGCTCTGATCATCTATGATCCCTGATGTCTGAAAAGGAATCCTTGATTAGGATGCTTCAGTGTGTTAGTATATGTTTAACAGAATCATTTTAAAATAAATGGAATAAAGCATCCCAGGTATGTTAACTCGAAAATAGCAATTCCTAACTCACAGCAGAATAAAATGAAAATACTTAAAGAAAATCATTTAATAGGAATGGAATACAAATATTGTTTGGCAGATATTTTGTAGCTTTTTAATAAAGCAGTTTAATTTAAAATTTTAACAATTCTAGAGAAAATGCCTTTCCAGAAAAAAAGTAAGTTGTCATAGTAACTCAGTACTAGAACCTCCACACAGACCAAATTTAGCAGAGCTATACTTACTATTTAATTGTACAAACTATCCACTTGACAAAAAAGAATGAAGAAGTGAAATGAGATTTATTTTGTGCCTACTATGTGCTAGGAACTTTACACAATGTCCTCATTAATCCTTGTAAGAATCCAGTAAGGAAGGTATTACTCTCTTGTGTTTTACAAAAGAAGAATTTGAGGTCTGGGACGGCCATTTACCTGCCTTACATCACAGTGTAGGAGCAGAGTTCAGATCACAAGCCTCCTAAGAGCCTGTGTTTTTAAAGGACTTGGAATAACCCTACTTGCTTCCTCGCTAAACCACAATGCTACAGAAAGGCACTATCGTTATTTTGAAAGGCAAGGGTGAGGGTGGTCTACTAAACCTCAGGGTCTTTTATCCTGAAAAAGGTAATATGAAATGAAAAAAGGAAGTTTCTTTTGCCCCCCATTCTTCCTGGGTAAGAGTCTGAACAACTTCTTGTCTTGTTCAAACCTGTTCCAACACCTACGAAGTATCTTTCATATCAGACAATTAAAATTTGAGCACAAATCATGAATTCCCATTCATATGTCCTCTCATTTATTAAAGGTAGTTTTTAATGTCTACCATGCATCAAGCCCTGTGCTAGGTCTTAGGCACTATAGAAAGTCAGTCCAACAGGATAAGACTTCTTTTCTGCCACATGACATTAACAACAATCCTTAAGTTTACCCAAGGCAAACAAGTTCACGGAAAACCCTTAGTTTCCTTACCTCACACAGTAAACCACTCCCCAATTAACCTAAATCTTTGTTCAAAAATTGAAACATTGGTACTCAAGGAAAATTCTAATGTGAGCCATCTTGAAATGTGGTCTCCTGTGGGTCTTTTGCAGACAGAAAAGGAAAGCAAGCTGGCCGAAAACTAAGAGAATTGGATCTGAGTGAGAATTAGATGATCTCTCTAATTTTAGGATGCTTTAAAGAACCAGTGAGAGAACTGACATGCAGTGTGTCAGTTCTGGAGGCGTGCGATGGGCACTAACGGCCACAGGGGAGGGGAAAGCCCATTTGCCCAGTTTGCTACAGCCTCGCAGCATGGGGGATTAGCCCAGCCATTGCTTTCACGCTGATGGGTGAGGTGAATGGGGTCCCAGCCTAGTCCCCACAGAGCATTAAGGACAGAAACATCCCCCGGACCATGGAATAAAAGCCCAACTTCTTAATCCAACTTTTGGCATCAAACCACTCCCTCCCTTCCAATACCTTGTTATTCCTCAATATAAACACTGACTTATAAGTAGGCACTTTCTAGCTCTGGGACCGTAGGTAAGTTCACTTTTTTCTTTTCTTTTTTTCTTTTTAACTCGAGTCTCAGTCACCTCACCTTCAAGATTGACATTATATTAGTATCTACCACTGGAGTTCATCAATAATTAAATAAATTAACACAAGTAAAGCTTACTGAAGTTGTGGCTGATTGCTGCCACCACTAGATTTCATCCCACTCTTGGTAGCATCTAGACTCATAGGTCAGCATTACATTTACCAAGGGCAAACATGCCCACTACAAACCCCAGTCTCCTTTTGTCCCATACAAAACCATTTTCAATCAGGTTACATCTTTGTTCAGAAATTGAATCATTTGCACCCAAGGGCGACTCTAATGTGGGCCATCTTGAAATGTGGTCACATGGACCCTCAGCATGATTTAAGCATTGCTGCATCCATGTCTGACTTCTGCTTACAAGGCTTTCCCATTCCCCTCATTGTTGAGGCAAATCCAAATCATGTATCTAAAGCCTACTATAAATCCTGCCTGCCCATGAAGCCTGGACTGCTCTCTGCAATCCACAGTGATCCCTTTATTGTGAAATACCACTCACTTTGATACTTATCATATATTTCTTTCCACTCTATTTTTGTATGAAAGATTTCTCTTGAGAAGATTCAGCCATGTAAGAGTAGCAGCTAAATTGTCTACTTTATTGTTAAATCGACTTCAATTTTCTACTTAGAGCAATTCCTTGAGTTACCATGGTTGTGTCAGTTGATAGACTCAGAAACTAGGAAGGCTTTAAAAAACTAGAGAAGCTTATCCTTGCGATCTGAGCTTCAACCAGCCAATCATGTTTCTGTTCCATGTTAACTGCTACTGATGTAAACAGAGAATTTGGTCATGAAATACAAATCTCTGACTTGGACTTGACATCTTTTATTATACAAAGCTGGTACCTGTCACTCCTCATGAACATGACTTCTATTTTCTATCATGAACAAGATTTAAGCATCCATTCTACACTTGTTTTCTTGATATAAGACTATATTCCAGCCCTCCTCTGCCTGTCTGCCCTCTTTCCTTTCAAAAATATTTATTGAGTGCCTACTACATGCCAGATACCTTGTCAGATGTACAAGATATAATAGTAAACATGACAGCATGGGTTGTGCTTCCACAAACTTACAAGGCATCTGGGACTAAAAATCAGTAGCAACATGACACTTGGAACAATATCAGCAAATGCCTAAGAACAAAATTTTCTTTGGAGAAACATAGCCCCTGCCCTCTTTTTAGCATACTAAATTGGAAATGGCAATACACTCTCACCCTTGAAAATCTAACTGGAATGTGGAAAATCTAACTGGAATGTGCCCATTCTGCTTCATAGAAAGATTCACATGGTAACTGTGAGCATCGAATATAGCTCCTCACTGTTTATTGATGGAAGTGTTATTTTAATGTGAATAATGGCTTAATGTAAACAAAACCAAACGCCTTATTCCTTAGTTATATAACCGATAGGCTTGAGATAATGTAGCTGTATAGTTAGTAAAATATCTGGGGAGAGGGATATCATTTCCCCCCTATCTGCCAATGCATCCTGGTATTTAAAACCCATCTATATTTCCAGAAGCAAACAGTTCCCTTGTCTGGATTATCAAAACAAGAAACATCTTCTCATGTAATTAAAACACGCAGCTCCTCCAAGGCAGTCAGTCGCTCTGTGCTAGCTAAGAAAGGCACAATCCCTACTGAGGGAGAATTATGCATGAGTTAGGGACGAGAGTTACACTTGGGTAAAATCCTCAATTACTGTAGCTTCATTAATGTATTCTTGGTGTCTTATTGCTGAGTGACTGTTCTGACTAAATTCTGCTCTTATGTATGCATTCAAAGAAATGACAAAATTCTGAATGAATAAGCAGTCAGCACTTAGGAGAGATTCTTCAGGCCACCGTTATTCAGAACTTCCTGTATGTGTCACAGTGAAAGGAAGAAGAACGTGGAAATTTCACAGAACCACACAATCTCAGGCTAGAGCTAAGCCTAGTGGTCATCTGGTCACCCCTTCCCAGCTCCTCCCCCATCCAATGTATAAATCCTCTCTACAGTAATCTCCATGAGATGGCCACAGGGGGTTGTATAAACAATTCTGGTACATGGACTTGCTTACCATTTCCTGACATGTTCCTTTTCATTAATCATTGTAAAATTCTTTATCTGGCTTCTCATTGGTCCTTATCCTCCTCTCTAGGGCTACACAAAGTCATGCTAATCCTTCTTCAAAATAATAGTTTTCTCAATATTTAAAGGGCTGCCACGTATTTCGTCCTGTGAAACAGGCACAACGATGTGGAGGAGCATGAGGACTGTAAAGTGGTCATGGCACTGCTACGTCGGGAAGGCGATTAGGAAACCACGACAGTTGGGTCATGTGAGCACAGAAGAGACATAGATATGAGGAGACCAAGGAGGAACCCCTTCAACGAGCAGCTTTGCTACCCTCCTTCCTATTGATGTCCCCCAAACTTCATTTCTCAGCAGATGGCCCTGCCATCTATAGATTGCTCAAGCTGTTATATAAATTACCCTTCTTCTTACCTTTTACATATTCGATCCATATGTCCTAAATGTACAAGGGCGGGCTGATACAGTTTGTCTCCACAGCAGTATCTTTTGTTACCTTAGACATAACTGGCTATAACCCGATCTGTGCAGTCACACGGCATCTCCCCTCTCCATCATCCTTGACCTTGCACACACAGATGCATAGATTTTTCACCCAGTGCCCATCCAAATGGAAGTGTTCAGACATTCCATTTAAACAGCATGCTGTTATTGAATTCTTAACAGCAGAAAAAGTTCCTCCAATTTATTTCAATTTTTTGAAAAAGAAGGTGAGGACTTCTTAAAGGTGGTGAAACTTGGGTCCATCACTATGACCCTGAGCACGAAAGGCAGTCAGTCCAAGGAATACCGCCATGAAGAATCACTGCAGGCGAAAAAATTCAAAACTCAGGCCTAGGCTGGGAGTGTCTTGTTGACTGTTTTTTGGTCTGAACACGCTTCCATTTCAATGATGTGCAGTGAAAAATGTAAGCATCCGTAAGGTCAAGAATGATGAAGGGTAGATACCGTGTGACTACAGAGAACTGGTTATATCCAGATATGTCTAACATAACAAAAAATATTACAGTGGAGGTAAGCTATACCAGCCCATCCTTGTACCTTGAATATATTCACTTACTTTTATTTTTACTGCTACTATCCTAATCTATTATCCTCCTTCAGCTAGGCTTATCTTTTCTGGAGACTAGTCACCCCACCTCCATGCTTGCCTGATTCTACAATGAATTGCAAATCAGATCCCAGTACACCTGTGCTTCAAACCCTTCAAAGGCTTCCTGCTGCTCACGATGGAGACCAATGCCCCTAACACAGCCTTCCAGGCTCTGCTGCGTCCTGCCCCCGCCTTCTCTCAGCATCGTTGGGCCCTTCTCCACACGGGCCTCCTGCTGTTCTTCCTAGCTAAGGGCAAGGAAGTGAAAATTAATCCGAGGAGACTGAAAAGAACAATCACAGGGAAGCAGGAAAAGCAAAAATACATGTTGTCACAAGTCAAGAGGAGATGTTCTACAGGGGTTGAGTGAAAAGAAACTCAAAGGCTACAAGAGGGTCAAAGTGAGATGAGATCTGACATCTGTGAAGCCACTGACAACTTTTTATGAAAACAAGTTTCTGGGCAAAAATGTTAGAGGCACAAACAGGTTGCAGCAAGGTGAGATGTAAATTGGAGGTGAGAGAGCCGAGTAAGGAAAGTTGGAAGAGGCCAGAAGGAGAAAGCAAAAGCAAAACAGAAACTTTTTTTCTTTTTTAACTAGGAAGATCCTGCTAGAAAAGGAGAGGTTAAAGAAACACAAAAGGAGCTGATTAAACAGGATTCCGATTAAACAGGATTCCGGAATACGTATCAAGGTGAGCTCAGGCAACAAAATATTATGCCGAATAGCTAGCACAGAATTTGGTACGTAGAGAGTCCTCTTGGAGCAATTTATTTATTTTATCATTACTTCTTTTGTTTGTAACTCATTTTTATTTTATACCTTTTTACTTTATTTTTAATCTTTTTAAAATTTATTTTTCACTTATGGTTGACATACAATATTACATTAGTTTCAGGTATAAAAGGAGAAATTTCAATATAAGTAGAAGTAGTATTGCTATTTTTCCTCTGAGAAGGAAAATGAGGATGTTTAAAGGTAGAGGGGGAGTCCACGAAGAAGGGAAGAAATTCTTATCACATGTCCAAATATGTAAGATACTGATGTGGGCCAAACAGAGTAGCCTCCCCCCACTTCACTAAAAACTCCTATTCTAGTTCTTTGGCTCTCAGTTTCACTTTTTTTTAGGTCAAAGCTTTTCAACTTACTAACTGGGTCTGGTTTTCCTTATCTAGGGGCCTTTGCAATGCAGAAGTCACCTGGCAAGGTTTCCAGCCCATCTCCACCAAAGGAGTCAACTTAGAGGATCCCGGGACCCCTTCCCGCTTTAGATCAGATAGGGTGAGAGCTCCGTGGGTCCCCAATAGGTAGGGACAACAACCATTTTCAGCAGGAAGCAGATACAGAAGATGAGACCTCCACCCCCTCAGCTTCCCATGGAGATTTGTGGGGATCACATCTCTCAAGAGGATGTGAGGAAGGCAGATAGAATAGGGAAATCTCGACCTCCCCCATGAGACTGGCTGCTGGAATTGTTATGCCTGGATACCACCCTTTCCCATGGAATCCCTGCCCCAGACTAGGAGGAAGTTCCAGACAAAGACAGGGGAGTCAGAGGGCCCAAGTAGCCCACCAGCTTGGGCCAGCTCCTAGCGCCTGCGCAGTGAGAGTTACCTGGGTCTCATTATACCATCATTGTAATATCATACATATGCCCGGAAGTTCATTAATATCATAACAGACTGAACTCTGGGAAAGGGCATGCGCAGTCAGAAGGTGTTATGAAATAGATCTCTTGTCAATCAAACTTGTCAATCAAGAGACCCCACGCCCAGAGGTGTCTCCCCTGAAGACAGAATAAAAGCCCCAAAGCCTCGTTCATCAGGGCTCCTGAGCCATTTTCCTGCTCAAGCGCGCTCCTACCTCTTTGGAGTGTACTTTCCCCTCAATAAACTATCTCTCTGTTTCACCTCTTTACTTTTGTGTGTATCTCGTTCAATTCCTTGCTCGAGATACCAAGAACCTGGACATCGTGTCGACAAGGACACCCCATTTTCCGGTAACAATACTACTAATGTAAAGAAGTTACTTGTGAAATGTAAGCAAACATTTAAGTAGACTTTTCACACTAAATCAGAGTGCACTCATCCTAGTCTTCAGGCTTCAACCGCTCTCCACTATAAAAATTACTCCTGCTTTTCTGGGCTTCCTCAGCTACCCCAGAACGACCCTTCTTAGCATCTCAACATGAATTAATGTCACTCCAAGTTGGAGATTGTTCTTTCTTATTTCATTTTGTCTTAAGGGAAGAACCAAGACCTTTGTCCCATTGTGAAAACCTGTAGCTCACTGACATCTTGTTACTTGAAATCTAAAGCTTATACCAATAAAGAATGCTGTTATTTAAACAACATTTGAACCACTAACTTAAAAAAATTTTTTTAAATATGTGTATCCCTAAAGGCCAAGTGTAGAAATAGCAGTGAGGTTATGGGTGCCCAGAAAAAAAAAATTGATCTTTACTATCTGTCAGGAGGACCTCTGGCCTGAAACTGATTAGGAGATTGAAAAGATGATGGACTGCAAATCCCTTTAAAACATCTGCTCTGAAATCTTTTGTCAAAGATTTGGTTAAGATAAGGTGTTGTGAACCTTATTAGATCTCTCACCTTACTGAAAGAGGTAAATTAAGAAAGTTTCCAATTGTCTCAAGATATCTTACTTCTACTAAACAATGATTTCCATGAAAGTAATGAGTGTCTTTTCTTCTTAGAATCCGAAACTTCTAGCAGATGGCAGATATTTTGTGAATTAGTCAATGAATGAGACAAAGGCCTTAAATGAAGAGTGCATTGTCTTCTATCAAAATACATGTTATACATTTAAAAAACTAACATTGTGTGAGGTGGTAGAAAGGGGAGCACAGGCAAATCACCTAGGTCTGAATCAAGTTTCAGGTGTTTATTGTTTAGTTATATGACCTTGGGCAAAACAGCTAGTCTTTATGTCCCTTAGTTTTCACATCTGTGAGAGGTGCTAATGAACATACTTTCAGAATTTTTGAAGGGATTAAAGTATCACCTACAAAGCACCTAGCCCAGAAGAACAGTAGATATGCAATAAATTTGTTCATTTCTACTTCTTCCCCTGTAAAAAACAGGTAAAGGGTAATTCCTGCTCCTGCCCCCCAAAAATCCAACCAAAAGGATATACATATATAACAGTACCTCGGGTATTGTATAACATCAAAATACGGTAGGCTCTCCTTTAACCGAACTCAAGCAGCTGGCACTCTCAAACCACCCGCTGGTTGCTTGAGTTCTGGTTAATGGAGAGTCTACATACATTTTTCCGGCATCTACTAATCCCCATGGGTGCTGGTTAACTGAGAATCTGCTTTATGTTATAATTGATGCCTTAAAGTACAAGGATTGTTAAAAGATCAAAGGTTATAATTTGTGAAAGCAACAAGTGGGAAGCACAATAGAATATAAATGTAATACAAAGCAGTGTAATATAAAGCAACTATTTTCCATCTTTTTCTTCCCTCTTTTCATTCTACAATGTTCTGTAAAATGCGACACCTGCAGCAAAATGACTGATCTCCTGATCCTCCCCAGCACTATATAATTTAACATCCACTGCTAATGATAACAGTCATGAAACAGCACAGTCAATGAGGTGTAGAGGCAGGGTTTAAAAAAAAATCAAATGGTTTCCTCTCTTCTTGAGAAAAGTACATGATTTCAAACTTGGGTGAAAGGCCACCTCCTCTATGCCGCCTCCCTGACTATCTCAGACAGAGCGTCTGTGTGCTTCTCACATTCCTGCCCCCACGTCCCTATCACCACAGCTACACACATAGTCTCAACCCCTGGCAGCTCTGCACTGAAGACACTGCTTGGACTTTTTTTTTTTTTTTTTGCGCGTCCCCAGAGCTTAACACAATGTTTTGCACAGAAGCAAAAATCAATAAATATTTGTTGAGGGAGCAAATGAATGAATTTCAACCTTCTTTGAAATCCTTTTCTATTTATTGCCTTGGCTTGTGAATTAGCATTAAACAACATGCTTTCTTGCTTTCGTAATGATTTCATATGTGTTCATCATAACCCTACAATAATACTGTAAGCTACTTCAGGTGTGACCCACAGTCTATGTTTCTTTCTGTCATCACCCCAGCATTACCTGAGTGGGCCCAGCCCAGTAACAGAGAAGCTCATCGAGTACTTACTGACTAACGTACCCTTAGGAAATCATTTTCTGACAGTTAAAGCAAGGGCTTCCTTTGCAAAGCAGAGTATCTTTTAGGTGTATGCCCTAGGATTTTCTATTGTTTAAAATAAAAAGCAATTCTAATGCTACTTTCACTCACATCATTAATCACACTCCCCTCCACTGTCTGTCAGAAAGCTATCTCGTGTGTGTCCTGTACTTCCGGGTTGACTGGTAAAGAAAGTCATCTGATGGATCACCTAACGGTGTCAGCAAAGGAACCATCAAGGAGATCTGTGCTAGCAGTAGCGGCAGAGCTAACTCTGACTCCTTTGATCTGCCAGCCTCCTGGCAGTTTGGCACAATAGCTAATATCCTAGAATATTGTGTTTTAGTATCTAATCCAAAATACTTAACATGACATATAAAAGTCAAGTAGAAATAATGAAAATGTTAAAGAAAATAGAATTTCCCTCAAAGCAATTTGGGAATTAGCTTGGCCAAGAATGGAAGACCAGGGGGAGAAATAAATAAGAGTGGAAAAGGCATCACTTTTGCCTGAGAAAGAACACATAATTATGCATCCCTCCAGTAAATATTTACTGGACGCCTAGCACGTGCCCATGCACCATGCTGAGTGCTAGGGACAAACGTGAAAAACAGACACAGTCCCTTCTTCCACGGAGCTCACAGCTAATGAGGAGGAGACAGAGAAGTCAACAAACAACCACAATGCAGGATAAGAAATGCCTAAGTGGTATCTGGCAGCATAACAGGCTGTCATGGGAACACAAAACTGGGTACCCTTTCTTCTCATGTTTGAGGGACAGAGAACTGCTTCTGGGGGGTAGTAATGGAAGCTGAATGCTAAAAGGTGGCTAAAACAGCAAAGAGGGTCCACTGAGGAAAGAGAAAGGGGTCAGCACGTGCCGAAGAATCCCGGACCTGAGAGGGAGTGTGAGATGTTTTTGTTCGTGAGCCTGAGGAAAGTCCAGCGTGGCCGGATTCACCTCCCAGCTCTGCTACTAGCTGCGTCACTTCGGATAGCCCTAAAGCTTTCTGAGTCTCCGTCGCCTATCATTTGGACACTTTCTGGCGAAGTAACTGGCACCCAGAGGGAGACTAAGAAATACTAGTTCCTTCCTTTCCTTCCCGGAAGAAAAAGAGACAACCTCCCTTCCCCACGCCTGCTTCCTAGCCTTCCATCCCCTAGGGATCCCCTTAGCCATTCCCATGGGCTCAGGATTCACTGGACCCATTAAATAGCTGTACCGTTTTCATGTAGATCCTTTTATCACAGTTTAAAGCTGACCTTTTGTTTTTTTAGGCCTGGCTGTTTATGTGGATGCAAAAGTTCACAGCTTCACTTCTAAAAGCCTTCAGTCTAATGGATTGTCCAATTTCATTCCTAATGCTTCTGACCCAGTGCCAGGTCTTACCATCCAGACCTTTCTGAGGCTGCCCTCTCCATGGGAAACTCTCTATTTGAGGAAGTCTGACAATTCTCCCCAGTGAAGTTCTGGATCTTCTTTTCTTCCTTTGTGGGTCTGCGCACTGAACTGAGCACTTCGGGGGGTTTTTCTTTTGCCCTTTACCATACACTGGTTTGTCCTAGAAAATGGAAACCATCTGAATTGGCATCATTATTTGATTATTGATTTTATTATGTCTCTCACTCTGTAACCTTTGCATTCTTTTATCTACTCACTAAGCTAACGTGTGTATTCCATACTTGCCAAGACCAAGGCACTGTGCTAGAACCACGTGGGCTTCCACAGAAAAACCAGACAACAAAGAACTTCCAGGAGCTTAGGGTCCAGTGGAAGAGATACAACAGGAACATACAAAATTAATAAAATGAAGGAAGCAGTGACTGTGGTAGAAGACATACAGCAAAACAGTTATAAATTTCAAACAAAGGACCATGGGACTTGTAGGACACTGAGGATGCAGGTTTAAAGGCCAGTAGCTGTGCTGTTTTCTGCAGCCTTGAACCAGTTGCTTAACCTCTCTGAGCTACCATGTGTTTAAAATGGAGACAGTTCTACATCCTTATTCTCTTGGTTTAAAATAAAATTTTGGGGATAAGTCTTCATTGAAATGAAGCACATGATTTTTCTTTATAGATTGAAAAGTCTCAGGTAATTTAAAGAGAATGGACCACTACCTGGGAAGGGGAACTCCCTCAAGAGAGTAGAGGACAATATATTGCCTGAACAGGCCATTCACCTCCATACACCCTACTGAAGACTGATTAACAAAGGCAGAAGAGTTCCAAAGGTTGTAGCTCAGTCCTCTCAGTGCACGTTGGCTTTGATGTCCACAGTATTTTTAAAAGAAAACTCGAAAGCCTTTAGAACAAAAGCATGTCTGAGCCCCCACTTATTTCCCTTCTGACCAGGCCAGAACATACTACTGCTGTGAGATGCCTGCAAAGAAGATTTGAGTCCACTGAACGTGCCCACCTTGGGCAGAGGCAACTCTGGCCTTTCGCTCTGGGGGCACGTATGAGCTGTCCACACACTTGTGTATGAGTACACTGGCCTGGATCTGTTTCCTTGCCCTCCCTATAAATGTGTTTCCTTAATCACACATAGTTTTACTGTCTTCTCTGCTGACTCTACATCAATTATGTCTTTCTCTTTTCTTTACTACATCCCTCCTTCTACCCTCCCAGTTACCACTGCCATCATATTTGCTCCCACTGATTTATCTATAAATATGCTTTAGAAGTTCAACAGCTTTAAGTAAGGAACTGCGTTTGTAGAATAAAGCTTAATCCACTTCAAGTCTACAAACATATGCCTAATATTCTGGGCTCAATTCTGGCATGTGAATAAGTAATTACAGAGCAATGTGGCAGGTGTGGGAATGGAGATGCAACTCACTGCTTCAGAGACATGAAAAAGGGAGTCATCCATCCTGCCTGAGAAGGTCAGAGAAAGCTTTGCAGAAAAGGAGACAGGATTTGAGGTGGCTCACGTTTAGTAAGAAGAATTTTCCCCAATGAAGAAAGAAAGCACAGTGATTTCAGATAGAGGAGACAGCTTAAAGCAAAACCATGGAGATGTGAAAATACAGAAGTATCAGCTAGAGTAGGTTAATAAACCATTTAAGAAAAACCTGCCTAAAGATTTTTAAAAGGGGCTAGAGGTACTCTGCTTAGGGCTCTGACCATAACCAATACACAATAGACTCCTCTGCTATTCCTGTGAAGCAGCTGAATGTTATATAAAATTTACAGCCCAACAGGGATGATGGCCAGGGTGTGACCACCTCCGACACTTGCTGCATCCACGGGCACACACTACTCAATCAAGGCATTATCTCTACTGTGTCTGGATACAGCCTCAGGACCCTTCCCCACAGAGATTTCTATAAGACCCACTGTAAATCAGTCAGAGTTGTACTTGAAATGAAACCCAATTTCATCTCTATTCTAGGGTATGGGGAGGGGTGATCCTAAAAGATACCCTTATAACCCAGAAGAAATTCCTTTCACTCTACCCCCATATATATGGACACGTAGAGCCCATGAGTGCATTTTCTATCTTGGATTGTGTGAGTCAGTGACTCAGTGACCCTCTTGGGGGACAGGGTCTGGACATTAAATATCTGAAAGAAAATGGCAAACTTCAATCATACAAAATTCCAAATGCAGTCCAATAACCACAAAACTGATTAGTCCAAGGGGATAAGCAGTTACCAATTTGAAATTAATACAAAAATGTTAGCCTACATTAGGAGCTAGGGACTCAAAGATTAACAAAAGCATCCTAGCAACACAATTACTATGGACAGGCTGCATAGAACAAAGCCCCCAAATCAGTGTGCAAAGTTCCTATAACATATATGTAAATTAACCATCAAAGCTGAAAATGATTAGGAAAAAAATCCTACTTTCACACATTGATTAAATTAATTTCTTCATAAGCATAAACAGTGTAGAGAGGAAAAGCCCTGGACTGATTGCTCAGACTCTCCAGGATGAAGGAAACCAACACATTTTCTCCCTTCAATCCTCAGCTTCACAAGGTGTCCTCTGCCAACCCCCTGAGGAGCAACCTTAGAATCTGCTACGAGCTTCAGCAGCTGCCTGCCCACTTTCTCAGCAGCAAGAAATATGCTAAGCACTGATATCAACAGGGAAGAGGATCACCAGGTTGAGGGGATGAGTAAGCAAGATACTATTCCTTCTAACAATCAGTTTTCTCCTGAGGTCATGAGCGATGGAAATGTGGGTAACCTCACATTTCAGTCAATTACACGGGAAACACATCTATCCTGTAGTCCTTCTGTGGGAACCCCTGTTGCTCTAGTCTTCTGGGCCCAACGACGACAGGTGCACATCAAAGTCAAGGTGATTTGTTACCAGAACCTGAGCCTGACCAAGTGTATGTCTGTCCCTTTCAATGCATAAAATAAAAGTCCCTAAACCCATCGAAGACGACCAAGACAAGACCAAAAAGGTTCCTGTTGTGTGAAAGGAACCTCGAGAGGAAGACGTGGCAGTTCTGATTGCTGTGAGCAAGATCACAGTGAGGAAAGGTGACTGACTTTCCTCGGAGAATCAGTCCACGGAGGGGCGACATATGGAATGGAAATCACTGGGGTTCAGCAGACGCCGGCTGGAGACTCACCTGGCCACTGACTGGGCGTACGATCCTGGAAGCGTCACCGAACCACTCCTCTCACCTGGGTGAGTGAGCCTGCTTCCCGCTCTGTTTATTTACAGGGCATTGACGAAGGAATAGGGGGAAGGGCAGATCTAACAACTGATATCCCATAGGGTTTCATTTAACCTTCACTACAATCCTATGAAGTAGTTATCACACCTTTTTATTTTTAGGTGAAGAAACTGGGACCTAGAGGGGTTAAGTGTCATGTCCAAAGTGACCCAGCTGATAATTGGCAGAAACAGAGTTCAAGTCTTGATTCAAAAGCTAATGCCCTGTTTACTGTAATGTACCTGCCTCCAGATTACAAAGTTATTAAAGGCAGGGGCCATAGTTGAGTTCTCCTGGTATTTTTAATACTTAACACATTTACTACATACTCAGTAAGGATTTGGATGACTAAATAAGTGTTCTTCGGTATGTAAATTGGTTAATCTCAACCCAGCTAAATAAACATACACCGAGTACACCCTGTTGTCAGACATCCTGTTTCTAGTTAGGAGCTAGGGGCTCAAAGATTAATCATATGCACTTCCTGCCTTCAAGGGAATCACATAGAAATAAACCCACCTGCCACCAAATTCCACTTTTAGTTCTAACTGCTGTGGCTTCAGAGAATTCATGGATTCCATTGTGAATGTGCTGGAAGCATCGGAAGCCACTTTTCTGGTAGTCTGTGAGGCTTAACCAGAACTGGGAAATCACTTCAGGCCCTTTGGTTTGTAGCAATGTGAGCCATGGTGAGCTGGGAGAGCTGTTTTCACGTATTACTTTAGGACCATTGGTTAATCAATATTTGAGCCCCAACACAAGTTTTGGAAGCTATATGAACCTACTATTGGTCAAGCTTTTAAAACCAGATTTTCTTTCTCTGGTTTGCCTTTGGGTTCTAAGGTTAAATATTACTGACATTATTAAAGCAAAGAAGGGCTTTCAACAAAGCCAAAATTGATAGAGGACTCCCAATGCAGAGAATTAGAGAAACCTGACAAGCATCAAGTACTAATGATATCACTACTTAATCGGAAGAGAGGTAGGAGTCTTTGGGACTAACCTGGGGAGTAAGGAGGTTCTGGGGAGTCTTTAGAAGGCAGATGCATCAAGAGTGAGGGAGTAAATGCAGAGAAAGGTGTGAGTGCCTTGTCCAGTACTGATTACGGAAGAGAAGCATGGACTACTGTGGTTACCGAAGATGAACAGGGAAGTTTTACTAGGTCTCTTCCTGATCTAGACAGATTAGCCAATAGGATCACAAAGTGATGTGTGAGAGTGGAAATATATTTAGATAAATAAACAAGCCTTTTAAAACATATATATTCTCTAATATTTCTTGGTCTTTGCTCCATTCAGTCAGCCAGGTCATTCTGCATTCATTGCCTCAAGTAAGGGATGACACCAAAACAAAACAAAACAAAACAAATTTTTTAAAAAAGCAATAATTCAATTTCTGGCTTTTGAAAGCCTGTATCTTAATTGGAGAAACAGAGAGGATTCCCTGTAGATTGGGGGGAGCACAGGACGGGAAATGCCAAAACCTCACGCTTCCATGACTTAAAGTCCACTAGGCTGGGAGGAGGAAGACTTCGGAGGGGAATCAAGGAATTTGTCAGACTTGCAGACACTTGAAAAAGCAGGGATTTTTCAGGCTTAGCACAGTGTCGGGTTGGGGAGACATCGACCTCCCACATGGACTTGTATGATTCATTCACAGAAGAAATCTGTAGCTCAGGGAGGTGGTCAATATATCAGAGAAGAAATGACTGCAAAGGTCATTTACTAGCAAAATGCCTTGCGTATAGTAGAAGCAAATGATTATTGAGTAATTGAATAAGGTCATATCTGGCAATACAATGAGCTTTCATATTCTAGATCTGAGGACCAGGCTCTGATGACAGTGACTGAACCAAGATGTCAAGTCAGCCATTTGGTTGCTACTGCCTAAATGATGGGTCATGGAAAATGTTGCACATGAAAACGTTATCAACTAGGAACAGGGAAGAGCAAAGCTATACTTTCAGGTTTTTTATGTTGCTATTTGTTACAGCTGCTGTGCGATCACTATTTCTCTGCATACTGGTCTCTCTCTAATCGGTCCACAGTGCATGTTGTACAGAATTGGACTGACAAGTCATGGATACCACTTTTGTTTCTCTTATAGGCTCCATGGGATGGAAATAGCCACTAGGCAATGTCTACCGGGTAACCTGTGGTACCTGCAGTGCCGCCTCCTGCTCGAAGACGCTTGACCTAATTTTAGGATTTCAGATGCAGTGAGCATCACCTAACAGATAAATGGGAATGATGACTGAGGCTTTTAGTACCTTCGTGTGTCACAGACAAGTTGACAAGGTTAAGATAGTTCTGTTTAATGCTGCTTTTGAAATCAGCATGAATCCGGCAAACTCTGAAAGCTTGAACCTTCTATAATCAAAATGGGTAAAAAAGCTCCTCCTTCCTCAATTTGGAATAGTGCTTCCAAGGTATCTTTTATAAGTGTGATATATTGTAAGACTGACACCCAAACAAAAGCATGCAGGAAAGATGCCATATAAATCAAAAGATACATTAAAAGCTCCTGATAAAACTGCTGCTAAGAGAAACTCTATAACAAGCAATTTTGCATAACAAATTTCTCCCTTTCTTTCTTCTAGACTCTACTCTCCAAGAGGAAAAACTGTGTTTCCAACTTTTGAATGCCAGTGCCTAGCACCATGCTTGGCACGACAGGTACCAAGCAGGCACTCAATCAGTGTTTAGGAACAAACCTAAATAACCAGCCAGTAATATACCTACTTGGTGAATCTGAATTTGATATTCCAGGTTTTTCCTAAAGCTGAGTATTCAGGATATTTTGGAATATTCCCTTTGGTAGAAGATATGTGTTCAGAAAAATAATGGTGGAGATGCATAGTTCCAGGTCAGAATATTTAAGAAGAGAGAATTGAAGATCTAATAAAAAAACCAAGATTTGATTACCTATAGCATTTCTACTACATTGCTACAGTCATCTCTTTTGGAAAAACATGTGGTACAGTGTCAACACAAAGATGGAACTACTCAATTCTGCTGGAGGATGTGACTTATCAAAAAGACTTCATGGAGAAAGTAGCCATGAAGATGGGCAAGTGTTCATCGGGTGGTCAGGCCCACCAGGCATGGCAGGCACTACCAGCTAAGGAAGCAGGGTGAAGCACGATGGGGTGGGGGTATGAAAAAGCCTCAGACTTTGAAGGTCTGCAGAGTTCAGGACACCTAGAGTTTTCAGTTCAGTGAATATTGAGAAAAAAGATATAAATCTGGATGGATACAAAGAACAGACCAAACTTGTGGGGTTTCATATGCCAAGTTAAAGAGTGTGAGACTTGATGGTATGCAAAGCAACTGAGGCTTCTGAGCAGAGTCCAGAAGAATCTCACGACTAGAGTTGCTTCAGAGAGCTCACTCTCAGCACTGAGTAGATAGATTTACAAGGAGAATCTTAAAGATACTCCTGTGGTATTTCCATGTAAGGTCCTGTTAGTGTAAACCAAAAAGTAGGGGAGGAAAAGGAGAGAGGGAGCAGCTAGTTTCAACTTCCTTAATTAGTCAAGTAGAAAATATGAGCCTTAGGTGTGAAAGAGAGGGAGCAGGAGGAGGGTAGGACGGGCTCCTGGCTTATTGCTCAGGTAATTAAAGACATAAAAGCACAACCCCAGAGCTGGGATGTATAGGAAGCAGAGCAGGTTTTGATGTAAGTATACTAAGGTCAGTTTTATATATGTAAAGAATGGGGTCCATATGTGGCATCAAGGTCGACATATAAATTTGTAAGTCGTTAACATTTCAAGCATGATAGGAACGAATGGCATCACTGAAGGAGAATGGATGGAGTGCATGTCAAGACCTGGGAAGAGCAGTGTCTGGGGAGTAGGTGGAAAAAGGGAACCTGTGAAGCAGGATGAGAGGTGAGAGGGAAAAATGGAAAAATCCCTTCCTTGCATTTTCTTCAAGCTTTAAAAAGTGACTAGAGAAAGAGCAGACAGACACTCCCACTGGCTTTCTGAATAGTCCTGTTGTGGTTCTTGCCCCCACTAGATTAGCAGTTATAAGAAAATAACATAAGAATGACTTTTTTTTCTTAAAAGGAAAACATCTTTTAGCATATCAATCCTATTCATGATTTCTGAATCACTTCCCAAAAAACTCACAATGGCTGTTGACACTGATGTAGTGAAATGCCATGCAGATACATGGATGGGTATATGTGCATTATATGCATTTAAATATTAACATATACATACATTCCCACCTTACTACAGTGACTCTTTTTGACCTTCCTATTTATAATGAGAAAAAATTCAAATGTACAAGCTCAGATTGCTAACATCACTCCTTTTCCATGGAAAACGTGCCCCTGACAGAAGAGCCTATTGTACCTACCAGACCTCAGTTGAGGGAAACATCAGACACACAACAAAAAAGGCAAACTAATATTCATTCAAAATCTATTATGAAGAAAAACTATTCCAGGCTCAATATAGTCCCTATTTCATTTCATCTTCATCTTGAAAAATGCATTGGCATTGGATACAGAATGGATTCTGCTGATGGTCAGTCAACAACCGTGTGGGACAGCTTTGTGAGGAGGATGGCCGGAGCACCCTCTGCTTCAGAACTGCCTCTTCACACTGTTCTCTCCCCTCAGTTTCAGAACACAATCACTCCATTTCTTAAACTTAGCCATGTTTCCAATACCAGCTGCGTGTGTGTGTGTGTGTGTGTGTGTGTGTGTGTGTGTGTGTGTATATACATATGAATTTCCCTTGGGACTTTTGAAAACTAATCAGACCCTTCTCTAGACTTCTGATATAAGGATCTCAGGTAGGTTCCTAGATCCTGGATTTTATAAAAGCACCACAGGTGATTCTGATGCAGAGTCAGTATTGGAAATCAGTATTGGTGGTATTCTCAGGACTTCTAGAAAGCACCTGCCAGGGTGGTCTGGAGAGTCATTAAAAATATAGGGGCTAGATAACCTTTGCACCCCATTAACCATATTCTGGAAGTTCAGGGATCACTCCCAGTAACACATTTAAAAAGTGTTTTCTGTGCACAAACTTCTAGAAGCTATAGTGAAGCTTGAGGAAACTATGAGATGCTTGTTAAATTACCAAAACAGTGAAGGCAGTTATTAAATATTAATAGATTATAAAATCAGGATTTTGAAGAAGTATCTTCATTCATTGCATCATCATTCACCAAAGCCAAAACATGCAAATAACCCAATGTCCATCAACAGATGAATGGATAAAGAAAATGTGGTATTCACATACAATGGAATATTACTCAGACTTAAAAAAGGAAATCCAGCCATATGCAACAACATAGATGAACCTAGAAGACATTATGCTAAATGAAATAAGTCAGTCACAAAAGGACAAATACTACATGATTCCACTTATATTGTTGCTAAAATAGTCAAATTCATAGAGGCAGACAGTAGAATGGTGGTTGTCAGGGGATCGGGGAGGCAAAAATAAGGAACTGTTGCTCTATGTGGTATAAATTTTCAGCTGTGTCAGATAAATAAATCCTAGAGATCTGCTGTATAACATAGTTGCTATAGTTAACAATATGGTGTTTGCATTTTACAGTATGTTAAAAGGATAGATTTCACTTAAGTGTTATCACCACACACACACACACACACACACACACACACACACGCACACACACACAAGAACATGAGGGAATTTTTTAGAGGTGATGGATGTGTTAAGTACCTTGACTATGGTGACAGTATATGCATATGTCCAAACACATTAAAATGTATAGATTAAATATGTACAATTTTGTATATCAATTATACCCCAAAGCTTAAAACAACAAAAATGTAATTTTTTAATCTGCGAATAAAAAAAGCTGAAAGGAAATCTCATTGAGTTTAAATATTTCCAGTGGGAGAAAAGGGTTTATTACATTCACATGTCCTAAACCCAGCACAAAGCATACTATGCTGTCCTGATTATGTATTACGATATGCTTTGTGCTGGGAAATAACACTACTGACCCATCATTAGTAGGAGTATATATTCAGATTTGCTTTCCCAGAGATGGGAGTAGATTTCTATTGATTCATCTTTCCTGTCTCAACCAGTGTCATTGTGTTCCTTGGTCAATGCTGCAAGTGAGCTAGCAAAGAGATGTCAAACAATTTAAGCATTTATAGTGGGAGAGGTTTTATTAGACTCATATGCCCTAAACCCAGGTATAGAACTACATACAGTAGTCTTCCCTAACAGGCAAAATCTCAAGCAACTGGCATTCCTTCAAAAAGCATCAGTAAAACACCAGCTGTGTGTCAGACACTGTTCTAAGCAGCGTTAGTACTAAGAAAAAAAGAACAGAGACCTTGACCTAGAGGATCGTACAGGTAGTATGGGAGATGGTCATGTAAACAGATCAATACATCAATATGGTAAATGCTATAGCGGAGTCATGCACATCACACTATCACAGCGAAGTGGAGGCAGTGCCTAGTTCTACCCCGGGAGGTCAGCAATGATTTTCATGAAATACACGTTGATGACAATTAGGTTGTATCTTGAGGTTGAGTTGGATTATATTTACTTCCCTCCAATTTTTATTGCTTTTTAGTGAGCAATAGCATGCCAGAATTTCATAGGTAAGTATGATATTCACAGTCTCACATTTTTAAAAAGTCTTACTCTCTTTCAGTGTCACAGGTAAATTACTTGAGATCAGAAATCTAACTTAAGCTAACAAGTGTGGTTATCCTTCACATTTGAGAAAAATAGGAGCTTAATTAAAGAGACTGATAATATGCAGCTACAATATGTACATGACATTTTCTGTGGGAACATCAAAGGCCTTAAATAAGGTCTTCTAGATTTAAATCGTGTCTGATTGGCGTTTTTAGAAGTAGGCCGCTGTGAGAACTATGTCACTGTGTAAATGGAGTAATGTCATCCCTGCCTCCCACAAAGAGAGCCACGTACTAATCCCCAGAACCTTTGAATGTGTTACCCTACACGGCGAAAGGGCCTTTGCAGATGTGATTAACTTAAGAAGCTTGAGAAGAGAAAATTATCATTATCTTGGATTATCCAGGTGAGCCCAATGTGACTGCAAGAGTAATTATACCAGGGAGACAGGAGGGTCAGATTCAGAAAAGGGGCTGTGACGCCGGGAACAGAGTTGGAGTGGTACATTTTGAAGGTGGAGAAAGGAGCCACAAACAAAGACATGCCAGTAGCTTCTAGAAGCTGGAAAGAGTCCCCCCTGGAACCCTCAGAAGGAATGCAGCTCTGTAATTGTATACTTCATACAAATATCATTTAACATATTTTTTACATACACTGAGAACCGAAACTAGGGCAGTGTTCAAGACATAACTTGTCCCTAGCCTCACCATGATTAAAGTCTAACAGAGAAGACAAAGAGAAAACTACAAAGGACTATGAGAATGTATAACAGGGAATCTTGACTTGTCTGTGGCTACTCAAGTGTGTTCGTCAGCTTGGGCTGCCAAAACAAAAATACCATAGACTCAAGCAAGAGCTCACTGCCTACCTGTTCTCACATGGCATAGAGAGGGCAAGAGAAAGAGACAGGGAGGGCTGGGAAGAGAGAGGGGAACGGGGAGAAGAGAGAGCACTCGCTGGTGTCCCACCATGAGGGCCCTAGCTTCATGACCTCATCTAAACCCAATTATCTCCCAAAGGCCTATCTCCAAATACCATCACTTTGGAAGTGAGTGCTGCAACATAGGAACCGGCGGGATGGGCAGGGGACAAAATCCAGTTCATAGCATCAAGGAAGCCTTCCTCTGGAGCTGTGTGAATTAAGGTGATGATAGAAGAAAAGCAGAAAATCCTTAGGAGAATATTCCAGATAAAGGAAGAAGCATGTGTAATGATTCCAGTATGGGAAGAAACTAGATATATTGAAGGAACTGGGAGAAAAGGCAGTGAGGCTGGAGGAGGAGGAGGGGTGGAGGGATTGGCATAAGACAAAGCTGGCAGGAGGTGATCACCCAGCATTTTGTGGGCTATCACTCATGATTATGCAGTATATTAAAAAATGCTATAAACAAATTTTAAAGGAGGGAAATTATGATCAGATTTGTCTCTTACAGATCTCACTCGGGCTTCTATGTAAATATGATTGACATGGGACAAGAACGATGCGAGAAGTGCAGTTAGCAGTTCACATGAGAGGTGGGTGAATTAGGCTGTTGTGTGGAGATGGAGAGAAAAAGACACACTCAAGAAATATTTAGGAGTTAAAATTTACCAATATGTGAAAAGTGATGAGAGAAAGAGATGAGTCCCAATATCCGGTGTGACCAAATGTCAAATGGTGGGGCCAACCCCTCAGATGGAGAACACTGGAGAAGTAGGTATTTATCAAGCAGAAAACCATAAATTTGGTTTTAGATGTTTGTTTGATATTCCTATAAGGCGGGAAACTGAAAATACTGAGAAAGCAATTGGATATATAGGTCAGCAGTTCAGAATAGAGGTTTTGGTCGGAGATATGAATTTGGGATAATCAGTAAATAAATGATAAGTGATGTCATATATGTGAATGAGATCACCTTGTGAGAGGGCTTAGAATAAGTGCTGAGGACCTCAGTTGTGAAGAAATATATAGCCTATGAAGAAAGGGAATACTAACAACTCCAGGGCTTTGAACCCCTAAATGCTGGCGTTCCAGGGAGGGGCACCACTGATTACCTCATCTTTTAGGAACTTAAAGATCTCCCTTTCTCCTACCAGGCAGTCCTATGTACCTGAAATCCAACAGAGAAACAAATGGATTTCAATGAAAGTAGAAGAAAATGGTAATTTCCTCTCCTTTTCACATGCAATTCATCCTTTTTTTGTTCTTCAATGTTTTCCAGAACTCTATACTTTGGAGGAAATTCCTGATAATGAGAGAAGTTAAGGAATTTACCCAAGAATATACAGCTAATGTAGTAGCTCTTTTTAGAACAGCAAGCTGCCACCTGATTGTGTTAGACAATAAAAAATAAATTGTATCCAGTCATTATGGAAATAAAAATTTCATTCAAAGGGAAAATATAAAAAATCAACTACAGGCCAAGACTTTCTACAGTGAATTGGAGTAAGACCTGATGATCCTCTTTTCCCCATTCACTTCCTACGTGTTGAAAGGTGGGTTCAGCATGCAAAAGCCGGCTTGTCCTTCCGATGTACAGCAAAGATTAGAATTCCATTGTGTCCAGAGAATGGAGGGAAAAATCAGTGTGTGGTTTTAAGGTTGGGTTACATTTATAAACTAGGAATTGCTAGCTTTTCTCTGCTAATAAGTATAACTATGGAGCTGCCCCCAACATAATAAAAATGAATGCTCTATAAAACGACAGTTGTGAAATGCTTGTGTTCCTTTGGGCTCTATTTCTGGTTTTTCTAGCTTCTCAGCAACCAGCTGTGACAGTCAAAGGCTCCTCTGGGTCTCTGCCAGTCACCACAATGGCCGTAACTCAATCAACGAAGATAGGTTATTCCTTTAAAGACTCCATAAAACACCTAGCACCTCACAAACAGGATGAAATTTCTGATTCAATTAGATGTTTAAAATCACCAAATGGTCACTGAAGGTCCCCCAGAAAATGAACTATTTGACACTTTGGACTACTGAGAAGCATAAAATAACTCTTGGCTTTCAGAAATTTCTAATTTATTGATAGTTCAAGACAATTACATGTCACAAGACAAAAGGTTAAAAGAGCAATTAAGCTTATGTATTTAGGACAGAGTGATTAGTGGGGCTTGAAAGAGGAAAACTGATTTTGGGGTGCGTGTGTGTGTGTGTGTGTGTGTGTGTGTGTGTGTGTGTACGTGCACGTGTGTGCTCTAACAGCAGGGGGAGGGGAGAAGTACATCTCCAATTTGATTAGGAAAGGACCTTGTGGTTTGGGGATGATGCAAGGAAGGAAGTACATCTGTTCATGTGAAGAAAAACATTTTGTTACAGGGATGGAGCTTTCAGTTGTCAGTATCATTATTTAGTGATGATTCTGATGATACCATGAGCATGCTCCAGTATGTTTTGTATGTTGTCTAACAAAAGTATGGGGCCATCACTGTCCATTTATTACAAAGTGTTAAATCTATTTCAAAATAAATTTTTGTTCAAAATACAAAATAGGTACAAAATACATTTCAGTCTAAATATAAATGATATCAAGCTCCTTCCAATCGCAACTTCTTTCTTGGAGCAGTGAATTCTGGTACCCAAATGACAAAAGAAAAACAGTCTAGCATAATTTATACTAGCAGATGTGTCTAGAAAAATTCCAAATCATTGACAGCCTAGAAAAATAACCAACTTCAAAGGCTTTTAACAAGCAAGCCGAAAATAAGATGAGTACTATGAAGTAAATTTTTTTGAAGCACAAGAATCATACTATGAATCACTTGGGACAAAGATAACGCAGTAGTCATAGTGGAGAGGAATGAATAGAGAGGAAATGGCTCACCAGAGAGAGGGCAAATGCTTATGAAAGAAAGAAATCATGATGGGGCTGCACAAGGAGAACCCCAAGTCTGACTAAGGAAATAAGCAGGAAGAAGTAAGCAGAAGGCAGAAGTGGCTCGCCCCTGTCTGCAAGACAGAGGCAGCCTTCACTGGAACAAGGGCTCCCTCAAAACATCAATCATTTCCAACTGGGGATCCCTACTGAAATACGTGGACATTAAAGTGCCCAGCCATCCTGGTGACTTATTTCAGAAGCCATCCTTATGTTAGTCAGCCACCCTCCTGGCAAATTAAAGGGCACGCAAGTTTAAAGCGGAAACAGCCTGAGACATGGTTGCTTTGTACTGAATTTTTTGAAAGGTGTATTTCCACTTTTTTAGTTTGCATAACAATGAAACTACTAAATGGTACGTGAATTTGCCTTGCCGATGTTGATCATATATCAGGCGTGTCCAACCTTTTGGCTTCCCTGGGCCATACTGGAAGAATTGTTTTGGGCCACACATAAAATTCACTAACACTAACAACAGCTGATGAGTGAAGAAAAAAAAAGGTCCATGCATAATCTTCATACTGTTTTACAAAAGTTTACGAATTTGTGTTGGGCCTCATTCAAACCCATCCTGGGCCGCATGTGGCCCACAGGCCACAGGTTGGACATGCTTGATATAAATGATGATTTATTAAACTAATGAATGGTATAATATAAACTCTGTTTCTCATATATTAAAAACTTGATGGCATTCCTTTATTCTAAAGCCAAACATCTAAGAAACTTAGGTCATGGGCAATAGCTTTAACTTTTAAATTAAAATTTTTTTCTATAGTGTATAGAAAGTTTGATGCACTGGCATTGGTTGACTTTGAATAGTGTACCAATAAAAATTCAGTATGGCCCAACCTCACAATAATTTACTAACTCTAGACTTGCCGTGTGAAATAATTAATTAAGAAAATGAATCATTAACTTACTCATTTACTTAATAACCATTTATTGAGCATCTACTATTATACAAAACAAGACACATTTCTAGATACTAGAGTTACAGAGTTAAAAAAAAATAAAACAACTAATGGAACTTATATTTGGTGGGCCAGATGTAATTGTAAATAACAGTTATGAGAAATGTGAAAACACATCAAAAAATAAAACTGCAACATATTGCACCCAATTGAAATATATAAACTTGTCATCATATCTTCAAACTATCCTAGCAGTGTTAGGGGACAAGTAAGTTGGGACAACTAAAAACTAGGAAGTGCCTGCTGATCAGACCTGGAATGTGCCACATGTGACCTTTGCCTTGACATTTGCAGAGCCTCCTATTATTTCTTCCTGACAATAGGTTACAAGGCTTGGTTTTGAAAACATTCCAAGATTTAACTTTAAAAACTCAAATACAATAACTTGTTATTCACTTCTGAGATCTTCAGCACTTCATTTTTTAAAAAATCCAATTCAAGAAGTTAAAAGAACATTATTCAATTATTCTTTTCAGTGATTACAAGTGATTTGAGATTGGACTTTGAAATTTGCAGGCCAATTTTTTAAAATGCTTTTAGTAAGTCATATTTGTGTTTATCCCCTTACACACAGTTATATGGGGGAAAGAAGTACATTTGATGTGCCTGGATTTGTCCTTTCTGGGCATCAGAATCTTGATTGTAATACTCAGCAAGAGTCGACCCAGTTCAGGTGTATTTCTTTAATAGAATTTACGAAGGTTCTTTAACTCAAGTCTTTCTTAAGATGACAAAATGTTGAGGATAACTAAATCTACATCCCTAAAGGGGAATTATATACAGAACCTGGGTAGTTCCCTGGCTGGGAATCAAACCCAGATAGCAGCATTGAGAGCACCAAAGCCTAGCCACTACACCACCAGGGAACTTCCTACAGAACTTTTAAAGAGCATTTACTGTTCACATCCTCCTCTTCATTCTTCCATCTCTCCCTTCTCTAATTACTTATGTTATATCCTTTAATCTGTGTGGTTGGAGGGAAAATTCTCACAGTCCAAATCCTAGGACAAACCTATCAGTGCTAGGATTGATAGAGTAGATAGGGAGGTAGATCTGAATGGAAAAGGGAGAAATTGTCCCATCCATTATCAGCTACCTCTAAATTAAACAGATAAAGTCATCAGAAAAGGAATGTCAAGAAAGGACCTTGCCTGTTAGGAGGCCCATTAACAGTTGTCCCTAAATTAAGGAAGAAGGGAATGCAAGGGAAGGAACTGGCCTTTTGAGGGGCTCCATTAGATACCCCTAAAATAAAGAGACAAAGTCCTCGGAAAGAAATGCAAAATAAGGAACCAGCCCTGGCCCATCATCAGCTATCCTCAGATTGAGAAGGTGATCAGAGACATGCAAGACCAAAGGGAAAAAGCCCCATTTATCCAACCCTAAGTCCTGCCTCCCAGAACCATATTATCATGCAGCTTTAGTTCTCTCAGAAGAGGGGGAACTTAACACTCACAGATAAAAAACAAAACAAAACCCAAACAATGTAAGGAGATGCTGATTCACTCTCCTGGGTCTGCCCACTCCACTTCCCATAGTGTACTTCCTTTTCTAATAAACTCTTAACTACCTTGTGCTTTCACAAGCTCTGTCCCTTGACTGAATTCTTTCCTTCAAGAAGACAGGAGGCAAGGAAAATCGCCATTTCATCGTAACAGAATATTCGCCGAAAAGAACTTACGTAAATGGCACCTACTCCAAATGCCACTCACTGAAGTGACTGAGCTCTTATTAGTAAATTTCTTCTGAGGCTCCATTTGTTTCATTACTCTCAGCAGAATGTATGCAGAAACTGGCTGATTTGAAAATGTGCTGTGTCTCCTACCTGGATCCCCTGTGTCTGCATCTGCATTCACTCTGTAGAATCTGTGTTCTATGGCATTTTAATTTCTTTTGGCAGAAAACTGTGCAGAAACATTGGTACCATGAGACTTCTTGTGGCAAAATATCCATTAGCCTGGCACCTCTGAGCCCAAAAAGGATTATTTAACTACTTAATTATCAGTATCATGTTGAGAACAATGGCGCATAGAGCAGGCCTGGGCAGACTTTTTCAGGGCAAGGGCTACCTCAAATTTTCTCCACAGTCGCGGTCCACTAGCTATTTATTTTCATTTGCTCTGGTACATACACCCGCCTCAATTGTGAAGAGCCTAACGAGGCTTCTCGCCCCTGGCAGCTATACGTGTGTAGGTAAAAAACTTGTTTCTTTTACGTTTAGCTGCCTGGCCACTAGGCCCTGGTGTAATGTGGTGTCCACTATGACACTTTTGTCTTAATTCAAGTGTTCACCCCAAAATTGCTTGGTGGTCCACTGGTGGACCACGACTGATGTCTTGCCCAGCCCTGATGTTGAGGATTCTGAACTATTTATACATATGATACATGCATCTTAGACTTTTTGCCTCCAAAGTCAAAACACAAGCCACAGTATATATTTACATGCTTAATTGTCAAAGAAAGAGTTCCATTGCTATAAACAATTTTTAGAGAAATAAAAAAGATAACATTAATTTCAAGTGACTTCATGGTCTGATGTTACAGAGTTAACTCGGTTAAGCGTTTTCTAGTTAAGATTGGACCATTTTATCTTTAGGCTACTAGGCCTTGGAGTGATGGACCTATCTGAAATGAAATGCAAGTACGGTCTCTAAGCAACCATTAAATTCTAATTTATAAACAGAAGGCTAAAAAAAATAAAGAAATGGTGATATACTTTGGCTGAAGAAAAAAAAACTAAAAGAGAAATTATAAATTATGTATAATCATCCCTGGAGCTATTTAGCATTTTAGCTTTTAAGTCCCAAAGAAATTCAAAAGCAATGTCAGCAATGGCTAGCCATTTAATGTAACCTTGATCAACAAATTTCTAATTGGTTATAAACTAATTTCCAATTCATTTTCAATATGGTTTTTAAATTACTCAATACAAAGTGGAAAATGATGCCACTTTTGCTTTAAGAAGGCTTTGTTCTGATCCCAAGCACCAGGACTTGTGATGTCATTAGCAAATCTAGATGGTAAAACAGAACGCGTACAGTACATCAACTTCACAGTGCGTACTAGAGGGAAAAGATTTTATCTGAAACAACTTTAAAAAGTTTCACGAGTAATCAGAAAACAATTTAATGAGCCAGATTTTGTAAGCATCTAATGATTTTCTGGCATGGACCAAAGCAGACACAATATGAAGGTAATGCAGAATAATTTTTAATGCCATGGAATCAATTAGGAAGAATTGGCTTACATTCTTGGCTCTGCATATCACTTACTGGTGCTTAAGGTTGGGCAAATTGCTTAGTTCCTTAAGCCTCAATTTCCCTATCTTCCGTAAAATGAAGATTAAAAACATCCCCCTCATAGATTGAATATGTAGCACTGTGCCTAACACATGTTAGTTATTCACTACAGACATGTTGCTCCTTCTATTAGCAATGAAAGTCACCACCATCCTGACATCGACCCTTCTAGGGGACATTGTTCTGGGGAAGGATTCAATCCACTGGCCAGAAGGACTGATGGAATTTTCAAGTCATTACCAGGCAGGAAACTTAAGCACTGACAGAATGACTCAATGATAGGCAATAAATACCAGAAGAGATACTACACTTGGAAATCCAACGAGATCAACTCCACACATTATTTATTGAGTGTCTACCATTTACTAGGTACTGTGTTGGGTTCAGGAGATTTAAAGATTTGTAAAGCAGGATCTTGTTCCCAGGGGGCTTGTAATCTGGAGAGATAAATTCACAAGCATAAATCTCTTAGAGAAGTCTCAAAGGAATGGAGGCATCAGCTTAGCCTGTGAAAGTCAAAAAAGGCTTTGAATAATGGGTGACACTGAAATACAAGGTGGGGTTCATTGTTAGTGAGCCAAACATTTTTTTTGTTTGTTTTTGTTTTTTTGTTTTTATCCTCAATCTCTATCTCTTGCCTCTTCCCCTGCCCCATATCCAAAGTAGATCCTAAGGCTACTTCCAAAATTTTCAGGCCTTCCATTTACAATACAGAAAAAATATGTATCTGTTAATTATCAAAATGAATGAAGAAACAAAAAGACCTCTTTCTTTTCTGTCATGTATTTTCTACCAGTCTATTATGGCTAGTGAATGGGAGGCAAAAAGCCGAAAGATGGCTAGAAGTTATTTTTATTAAAGGGAGATTTCAGACCGTGTCTGTGTTGGAAGCACGAAGCCAATGCCCATGCTTACCCTCAAGCACCCCTTGTCAGAAATGGCTTAAAAGGAACCACAGCTACAACTTAGGAAATTATTTATATTTGTATTTTCTCTATGCAACACTGGAATGTGTCTAAAAACAGTACAACATGAAGGAGCCAAACCACTTCATTTGCCAAGTACTGGTTACCACTTTAATTTAGCAGTTTACCTGGTTGGAGACCATTGATTTATAGAGGTAAGGAACATTGTTCAGGGGAAGATAATAAAGCAGATTTAATGGCACACATTTATATCCATTTTACTTTACATGCAACCTTGTCAAACGTGGTCAAATGACCAATGCAAAATGATTAAGTCTATTTAAGCCTAACTTTGTAATATTTATTATAAAGACTATGTAAAATTATGATTTTTACAAATTTCTTTATTTTTAGTTTTTGCCTAAGAGGTATACAAGCTCAGAGTCTCACTCAGATTTCAATAATGTCAAACACTCTCAAGAATGCTAATACATTGAAGAGAATAAATCTCCAGCAAGGAAGAAGAGTTGATACAGTCTCTAAACTATGTACTTTTCCTTTTCCATGTATTTTCTGTTATCCAATGTCCAATTCATATTTTAGATTCTGCTGTGCAAGAGATACAGAGCACCTTTAAAAAGACACTGAAAAGCACCATCTGTTCATGTTGAAGAAAAAAAATTTAACTTGTTAATCATAAAAATTGCTCTCCAAAGAAGTATACTGGAAACAACCGGATGTGTGGTTATAATTAAAAATGAAGAAGTGAAATTCTTAATTCAGACTTACTGGTGAGCTGGTACTGAACGGGAAAATGCTGGCATCTATAGATATAGGGAAGTGTTGGGATTTGGATTTTATCACTGACCATCTGGTTATAGTCATACTTAGAGAAAAATTTTAAAATGGCAAAAAATTCATTAAAAGCCTAAAAGGAGTTCATTACAACTGGGGTGCCTCTATCAATCCTGTATCCCCTTTTTATGTGGATTCTGTGGCAAGGCAAATACTATACTGTTACGGAGTCTATACGCCAGTTTCCGTTGGTGACATCATGTTCATGCATGGGGTAGGGGAACACATGGATGAGGACATATCCGCTCAGTCCAGTCCAGTCCACTTAATCAGGATCAAGAGAATAAACATTAAATAAACATTTTTCCATTACACCAGGGAAATAAGAATAATTTACCAAGTACTACTCTTTGATCCCTACAGATGGAAAAACTGAGCCTCAAATGGTTAAATTACTTGCCCATAGTGACATTTCTAGAGATCAGTAGAGCAGGAATTCAAATCCAAGTCTATCTGCCTCCACCTACTATGATTTTTCACTATAGCCGATTGTCTCCTGGGCTACATAATGGGATTTGTTTGCTCCTTTCAGTTTCCTTAGCATAACTACTACATCTGTTTTAAGTAGTACCCACAACTATCCAGCTGTATTTAACCAATTTAAACCCCTTCATAGCAATCCTCAAAGACCATCTCTGGAAGTTAAAGAAAGTTTCTCAGATGTAATGTTATGAATAACAATAACAGCAGCATCAACAATAATACATTGGCTTTCTCATTCAATCATATTTTTCTTTTCATTTTTCCCCCCATGATAGCCAATCACAGGTGGATTATCAACAAGAGTTTCTCTTGTTCATGTATTTTGCTGCTTTTTACCTATTTTGTAATTCCAAGAGAAAAGGTCATTTTCCTTTTAGCTTTCATCCTTCATCTCTCACCATCTCCATGAAAGATCAGTAGCAATCCTACTCCTTCACCCATAGCATCAACTGATCTTGGCTGGCCCAGCTCTCATCTGAATCATTCTGCCCTGAGTTCAATGGGGAGGCAGAGATAGTAAGTAGCAAATATGTATATTCTAGGGCTTCAGTTTTGACCCACTGGCCAATCTTGCCTTGACCACAGCTGAAAAGCTTCTGAGGTGCACCTGGGTTTACAGTTGACCCTTGAACAACGAGGAAGGTTAGGGGTGCTGATCCCCAAGCAGTTGAAAATCAGCATATAACTTCTGACTCTCCCAAATCTTAGTTGCCTCTCGTTACCTGCAGGGCATTGGTTCAGGACCCCCACAGATACCAAAATGCACAGATGCACAAGTGCCCAGTATAAAATGATGTAGATCAATACATACAGTCTGCCCCCTCCATATCCATGGACTCCCAACCACAGATAAAAAGCAGTACAAGTAGTTATTGAAAAGAATCTGTGTATAAGTGCCCTCACAGTTCAAACATGGGAAAAAGAAGACTGGTGATACATATGTTTTATATTCTCTATCCTTGGCTTAGGACCTAGAAATTCCTAATTCAAATTCAGAAGATTTTTGCAGTAAAGCACTGGACACATTAAAATCTCTTATATTCTAATCACAAATATGTATTTAGATCTTTTCATGTGGTCTATCATGGTTTATTACTGAGAAAAATACAAAGAAATATAAAGACATGGATCCTAACAAGGACAAGCAAAATCTGGAGTCTACATGCCAGGCAGCAGCAATGAGAAGAAATGCTACTGGAATGCATTAGATGGCAACATTCCCAAGGGCTACGGAAATCTGTGACGGCTTCCTGGTGGAGGTGAGACTCAAGCTGGGCCTTCAGCTATTTTCAGAACTTAAGTAAACAAAAAGACAGGTGCTAGGTGTTTCGCGATGAAGTGGGCAGCTTTAGTCAAGTATGTGGTATTTGGGGAATATTAACTGGTCAATATTACGATCAGCAAACATTACTATAGAATATAGACATTATTATAAACAAGAAAAAGAAGTGAAGAGAATAAAAATCATAAGTTGGTGAGAATCACCCCATCACTGGCACTGTTGGAGAATAGGGGATGATATGATAATGACAACTTCTCACATTGCTTGGTGCTGATTATACTTATATGCGACAGTCACTGTGCTATCTAATTTAATTTTGTTTAAGAGCTCCATAATTTAAGGATAATTATTTTCTCTTTTTGGACATAAAGAAAGTAAAGCTTGAGAGGAAAATGGCTTGCCAAGGATGTGCAGCTCGCAAACCCTGAAAGCAAGATTGGAGATTCAGAGCAGCAGAAGTCTTCTAGCAAAGCCCGTGTTGTTACCCATCATGCTGAGGGTAGCTAGAGTTCTTAAAGGATGGCATGTGTTTTAATTCATCTCTCCCTGACTTGGGGATAGAGCTTGATACCTGCACCAGAGTCCAGCTTGATAAGACTTAAGGCGGAAGGAGGTAGCAGGCCACCACGGTCCCCTCTGGCACCAGATTCTAACCCAGCCCTGCATCTGCCACTGCAACCTTGGGATGTTTCATAACCTCAGTTTCTCCAGGGGTACAACAAGGGTAGTGAAATGAAGCAATACTGTGTAGTGGAATGAGCTAAGATGGAGCCTGATGTACCTAGATTTAAAATCTGCATCTACAACTCACTATGTGGCACAGGGGGAA
Organism: Lyroderma lyra; assembly: GCA_004026885.1. NCBI lineage: Eukaryota > Metazoa > Chordata > Mammalia > Chiroptera > Megadermatidae > Lyroderma > Lyroderma lyra. The sequence goes on along the minus strand of PVJL010000366.1, from coordinate 165,079 downwards.
TCCTTCTATGTCTCTGAACTTACAAAGTAAAGATAGTCACTTCTCTATGGAACTGCTGTGCATATTAAAGAGAGAAAAAAGACGGTTGCCCCAAACAGTCCCTAGCACACAGTACAGTATAATCTCGTATCCATAATTCTTACAGTCAGATGTATTTTGGAATTTAGAACTCACATGGATATTAGAAAGGTCAGAGATGCATATACCACGTATTAACTAACACTCCAATCAAGTCTTAGATGGTGCCTTGTAATCAAATAATTAATAGTTCTACAATGAAATATATGGATAGTCTCACCATCCCGGAGTGAATAAAGATCTCATATAACCACCTGTTACTTCAGGTCAAGAGTTTTTTTTGCCAAACTGGTTTGCTGAAAACTTACTTAACCCACTTTTATTATCCAGATAAATATGGCAAAATGCTAACAATTAATGAATTTAATTGAAGAGTATACAGGATTAGTTGAACTATTTTTGAAATGTTTCTCTAAGATTATGTTTTTAAAAAAAGAAGTAAAAAGAAAACATCACTTTCAGTCCTTTTTTGGACATTGGATATATGGTGAAGAGATTGGAGACACATTAAGAGTTCAATAATTGATAATATCCTTCCCTTGTGCTCCAGAAAAAGCACAAAAGGTCCAAGTACCTCTCAGGTGCCAGGCAAATGATTCATTGTACTGTAGAGTGGTCGGGTCCTCCAGAGCCCTTTGGGACACCAATTAGGAACCAGAGTAAGCCATTTTAAACCGTTTAAGTAAGAAAGTCACACTGCCGAAACTCCGACGTGCTCTCTCCCCAGAGAAGAGGACAAACGTTCTTCACCTCCCCCTCTCCTACTTCAAACATCTCTCCTCAAGTCCTGAATGTGCCTGAAAACACTTGTCATTATGGCTTTTCCTGCCGAGTCTAGACTCCTCCCCATCCTAAGCCACTGATCGGAAAACTCAACGACAGACCTTGACAGATCGTGCCCGGCAGTTGCCCTGGGAGCCCATGGGGCTTCACTGAAGGTCTGTCCCAGAGCTGTCTGTCTTTTCCATCTGGGTTGCAGGCTGAGCTAAGAAGGTCAGGGGCATATTCTATGGGCAGGACACATGCTGGACTTCGGAGGCCAGTAGACAGGGGAGTCTAGCCACCACACTCAGCACAGGACACGCTGGGGGGCAGAGCAGCGGGCGTGCTGTCTGGAGGTCTCCTGGAATGTTGGTTGCCTAGCAACAAGATCCTGCTTCTCTCCAACTCCAATTTTTTGGGCTTTGGCTTGGTTAGATACCCAATCTGATCCCCAGATTTTTCTCACCATTCTTCACCCAGGTTCCCAGAAAATGCAGGTGTGGCAAAGCTCTGTGTAAGGGGGCTATGTTAGCTACGTGGTGGCAGTATATATCTTAGATTTCCTCTTGGCGTCCTACCTACACTTTGTACACGTCAGCACTTCCCTAACAGTTTTAAACATACTGTATCTAAAAGACCATACACTGTTGGTTTTTATTTTTGAACAAAAACACATGTATCACATAGGTATGTATTAGAAAAAGCCTAAAAGGTACCAGAAAATAGAGTAACTGCAGTTTTCTCTTCATGGTTGGAATATTAGTGATATTTTATTATTTTGTGCATCTGTATTTATAAATTATAACATGTGTCTGTCAATTTTGTTATAAGAATAATAACACAATATCTATTGGGATTAGCTACCATTAATCAACATTAAAATGTATAGAAGTACATGTACACAGACACACAACACACTTCCATTCTATATGTGAGCATAAAAATGGAAGGAGAATATCAATGAATAAAAAGGAGTCCATTCGAATGAAGAGAGTTCTTTCTCAAATTCCACAATTTTAATTTTAAAATAATTAATTTTATGAAAAATAATAGTGTTGGCATAGTTATGGCCTAGGAAAAATGCAGAGGAAAATTATCTCAATCATGCCAGCAAGGGTCAGGTGGGCAGATTTTGAGAGCTGAAAACTACCATGGATTTTGGACCCAGAGCTTACGCACGCCAAACCACGTCTGTGTACCTACTGACAGGGAAAAGGCACTGTGGGCGTCACCTAGGGCAGAGGGTCCCTGCCATCAAAGAAGTCACGGGCTATTAAAATTCAGACTGACAGAGAAAATAGAAAGCATCATTTATTACAATATTTTCCAAATCAGGTTTTGTGGGTGTTTCCCTGTTGATCCTGGAATTCTCTATAATATTTTTCTTAATTTTATATTTTATTTATATGATAAACTATTTAACAAAACAAGTGTTTAGGATGATCTTAATGACACCCTATAACTGAGTACTAACACATGAAAAAGGTGAAAAGCATTAGGGAGCACAAATTGTCAGTTATAAAAACAGTCACAGAGATGTAAATGTTAATCTTAATTTCAACCCACCAGAAGGCAACTCTACAGGAGAAGGGGCTTTATCTGGGTTTTTCTGTCCTATATCCCCTGTGCCTGGCTCAAAACAAATGTCTACTACACATCTGCAAACTGGATGAATGAATAAATGAGTGAACGAAGTAGTTTTAGTTTATATTTGTTTTCTAAATTTCTGTTTGTTTTACAGTTGAATAAAAATCAGACCTGTTTTTATGCTGACATGTGTTTAAATAGTATCCTATAATAAAAATAATGACGGAGGTGACGTGTGAGAATCTCCCCCCTGTAAAGGATACCTGGGTTTAAAGGGCATCGCCAGTCCACTGAGACCACAGGGTCAGACGTAACCCTGCGTCCTTCCGTGACGGCTCTGCCCTTCCTCCTGGTTCTCATCAGTTTTACGATCAGAGTTCCCTCGTCCTCTTTCCCACCCTCACCCCTTCCCTTCCCGAACCCGCCGACCGGAGCTCTGTCCCTCACCACACCCTCATCACCTAAGTTGGAGAATTACAACAGGAGGAAAGAGAAACCAGAGACTGAGGTAGGACTTCCAGCGCCTGACAAACACTCACAGGAAGAAAGGAGACCCTGGAGTCACCTAGACGAGGGTTCCCTTCCTGACTCCACCGTCTACGTGTCGCCTGTCAGAACACGAACAGGCCAGGTACACAACGCTGATGTTCAGTCTTCTTTTCAGTGGAACGTTCCGGTGCGTAGCACGACACCTGGCAAGAGGCCTGGGCAAGTAGGACCCTGCCCCTGGCCACATGCTGTAGAAGGCGTCAGCCTGACCCTCCTCCGACAGGAGCCCCTCCCCATGGGCTCCAGGGCAAGGGGCTGCACTGACCTAGAGCCCCAGCACCACCCCACCATGAACCGCACCCTGAGGCCTCTGCTTTGCTAGGTCCCCAGTCCTTCTTCTGACCGTGCACCATCCCAGTGGGGCATGCACCCCTCCGTTTGAGGAGTGGATCCCAAATGGTGTGGCTTCTAGAACCCACGTGTGGGTCCTGAGCCAGTGGTGGATGAAGCCCACGGGAGAGGGAAGGGAATAAGGCGGATCCTGACCCTCGGGCTCAGGTTCAGGTTCGTTGCTGCTATCTCGCCTCATTATGGAAACGAACTTTGAACAGTCTGAGAATTCATTCAAATCTCACTTTGAACCAGGCCTTCCACGTTCATTTTGAAAGAATATTTGTTGAAGTAGGAATATTAAATGTATTCAGTAACAGCTTGCTAGCTCAATTTAGAACTTTTAAATATTTAGTACGTGGCCTCCATTTGTACTTTTGCTTCCAGCCCTACAAATGGTGTGGGTGGATCTGCCTAGAACACCATAGCTGTCTGCAAGTGGAAGCTATTGTAACTACCACCTCACTAGGAGATAGTATGGGCAATTAATAAGCATTGATTAGAACGTGTAAGCTTAGAGTACTGTCCTAACCACGTCTGGGCAATACAAAAGACACTGAAGGAACAGCCAAGGCTTCTGGATGCTTCTGACCTGATTAGATAGTATAAATTATACACGTAAGAAATTTAAGAATAATGTCAGAAGTGTCTAGAGTTTTATGAAACCAATTTACTGTGAGGCTTATAGAACCGAGTCACAATTGAATTACAGTCACTGGGGTTCTATAAATCTGTGCATGGAATGCCATCCTTTCTTTACCTGATTAAATTTTCCCGTCTTTCAACGGCTCTCAAGCCTGGCCTCCTGGGTAAAGCTTCTTGGCTGCTCTCTTCCACTCGCCATGGCTTATCTCTGCATTCCTGGTACAGTCAAGGTCATCAACAAAATTTTAGCTTCTAATTATTCTTTAACTGTTTCATGTTAATTGGTCTGTGTTCCTATGGTGACAGTTTTACAGAAGCAGATGTCTTGTCTTGCCTTTCACTTATACAATTTTCTCTACATTGCCCTTTCCTTCCGGCTTCCCCAGCCCCTCTTTTTCCCACTCTTCTTCCCCACATCCTCACACTGCATGAACTGCTCCATCTCTCTGCTATTCTTCTACAGTGATCTGTTCATCCCCTAATTAGAGCTTGTCATGGAGTAAACACACATGCATAGACACGTCCAGTTCTCCCACACTTAGAGGAGTACTAAGTGAAGAATGGCTCCTAATCAACAGTGCACAAGAGAAAGGGCTCCACATTCTGGTTTCCACAGAGAGACCAACCACGTCTGAGAACTGACTGAGTGAATATGAGGTTCTGAGGTGGGGAAGGCTTTGAAGAGGAAAGTAGCCATATTGTTGGCAGGAGCAGAAGGAAAGCACCAATGGAGTATGTATGGCCCAGTCATCCTATGCATCACATGGGTCAGACAAGGATACGCCTTTGACATATGCCTCTTGGGAGCTGGAAGGCTCACTGATGAAGCTACATGCTCACAGATGCTGGCCCCAACTCCTGCCTCTGGCCCAGGGGGAATGGCATTCACAGCTTACGGGGGTCTTTCACCACAGCACAGCTGCTAAGGCCTCTTGCAGACTCTGAACTGTACGCCTTAGCCATGTAAGTTTAGTTCTACCATTGTCCTCACAAGGCTGAGGGCTCCACAGAGCAGTGACCAACTACCTCATTCACTCCTGAATGCCCAGCACACAGACCAGTGTCTAGTAAATAACGGGTATTCAACAAAGAGCAATGCGGTATGTATAAAGTGCACAGGCTTTGTAATAAGAAAGATCAGACCGGATTTGAAAATTGGTTCCATCATTTGTAAGTTGTATGACTTTGAATAAGTTAGTTAAACATTCTCTCTAATATATTTATACACACACACATGTACACATGCTCTCTGGAAAAAATATAGCTGTAAATGTCTCTATTTTTCATATTACGTGGCTGGATATTTTCTGGGCAGCTTATACACACATATACATATATCCACATCCATCCATACATATATATAGATATATAGATATATGTATGTATGTATGTATGTATGTACATGAGGTCAGACAATTTCATGAACTCGCCCTTTAAAAAAGTGTTACGCACCTCAGTGCTGAATATCATTACCGTCACCTTTGAAGTACGCCTCTTGAGAAGCTGTGCACCAACACCAGCGCCTAGGCCACCCTTCAAAGAAATTTGGAAACTCTCTTTCTGGAATAGCAACAGCACTGGCAAGGTTGTGACACATTACTGAATTGTTGGTACAGTGCTGTCAACGTAAGGGTGGCAAGTTCGCAAACTTAATGATCAGATTTGGGTACAATGACAGCATGCCATTGTCCAGAAAAAATTCAGCCATAAATATCTCTATTTTTCATATTACATGGCTTGATACTTTCCAAACAGCCCTTGTATATCATATTGTGGAATCATAAAATCATGGTTACTTATTTACATGATTTGCCTTTTTCTAGAGAGAATTTAAGGTGGCATAAATATGATAAAATTTTAAATTAAAAATAAAGATTAATTTAAATAAGTTTGTAACAAAGAGACAATAGAAGTGAGAAAGATATAATGAAACCACAGTGATACAATTTAGCAAAAGTGGTTAGTATTGAACATATACTAGAGGGACACAAGTATGATTTAAATTACCTTTGTAGTTTATGACTATAGAAAGACACAGTCAGTGACCTAATTCACAGTGACCTTACTATTTAAAAAAACACAAAAAAGACCCAAAAGATCAAGGCATACTACTCAGGAGTCAAATGGAGCCATGTAAGCATTTCTCCCCTGGGTTCTCATAAAGGTAATATGGTGACAGAACATCACAGTAGACAGAGCAATGGTTTCATAGCTTAGATTCTTTTATCATATTCACTTCATTACATCATGCCAAACTACAGTTCAACAAAGTAATTTTGGGGGCAGTGGGAAGCAGCAGGGCTGGATTGAGAGGCAGATAGATTTTAGATATTCTAGGAGGGATTCTGCAGATTTCTAAGGCAATCTTCCAAAATTACCACTTCTCTTAGCCAAGTTGTAAAGTTATTGAGTATTGATTAATCTGAGGTTATAGCTTAAAATAAGTATTTTGAGTTTACATATCAAGTTAAGAGCAGAGGTATGCACTTTAGTAGTTAGCTGAGAATGTGAATTACTGACATCTGATGAAATCTGTGAAATAAGACAGTTATAAAGAAATTCATAGTGCAAGTAGGCACTTAGCAGAATACCTGTCACTTATTAAACTTGAAACAAATAACTACTGTTACACCTATCTCTGAGTATATGGGTGTATTAATCGATGCATTATAGAACAGATGTCCAATATATACTTTTTTAAACTGGTTGATCAATTAGGAGTGAGCACAGAAAATAATGGAGTTGAGATTGTGATGGAGTCAGGTTGTCTGTGAAGAGGAGAATGAAATACTGACGCACTAAACTGTGTAAACCACTGGATTTCATGTACATTTTATAGGCTTCTTTAGTGAATTCAGAAGGAAGAGATGCTTTGTAATAATATTTCACCAGTTACAAATTATTAGCCAAACATATCCAAGTTCTATAACAAGTGTAGATTCTATCAGAATTGTGCCCAACATGAAGATGAAGACAGAGAATTTGGCAATCATTCAGATGTTTCCAAATAGTTGGGTACTTATTAAAGGCCTAAATGCTAAAATTCCACGCTTTTTGCCTTCTGAGACTTCACACTATGGTGCCATGTTGTCATCAACAGCAAGAAATATGGAAAAAATCCAACAAATCTTTGATAGAAGAAGCTGTAATTCATTTAACAAGTATTTACTGACTCATAGTAATAGTAGATAATGATCATAGTAATAATAATACACTCTACCAATGAGTGAGTTCTCCCTTTATGCCAATGTTGTAATTTTTAAAAATATACAGTGCATATAAAAAGCATAAGTACATACATACCTTTATAAAATCATAAAATGAACCTTCTTGTACCAACCAAACTTAAGAAATGTGTCATTAGCAGTGACTCGACGGCATCAGGTATACCCCAAACCCAATCCACCCTCATATACTTCAGAGAATTTTTGTGTTATTCATTCCTTTGTCTCTTTGTAGTTATCACATATATATTTTTTCCTAAATAATAGTGTTTAATTATGCCTAGTTCTGAATTTTATGTAAATAGAATCATACTATATATTTTCTTCTCAATATCATTATTAAAATTCATCCATATTGTAGCCTGTGTGGCTATTTCATTCACTTTTCACTACTACGGACTATTCCATTGTATAACTAATCCACAATGTATTAATATTTAGCTAGTTCCTGTTTTTGCAATTACAAATAATAATGCTATAAGCAATACAATTAAACATGTCTGTTAAGTCCGTAGTTATTAAATGACCCTAGGGAGAGGATATGCTCTTGTTTCTTTCATACTCTCTGAGGAAAACTTCCTTGAATTAAAATAATATTTATATTCTCTTTAATTGTGAGTATACCCTAATGTCTGAGAAACCTCATTGTTTTTCCTAGGATCTTTTTAATCATATATCCTTGTAGAGGAAATACCCATCTACTAAAAACGCTCATCATTATATCTTTCTACAATCTCCAGGAGAGCCAAAATACTAGGTTCTGCTGTGAACTGCCCCTGCACCCTGCCGCCCCCCCCCAAAAAAAAACCTAAATTAAAAATTAGATACTGTTTTAAGGGGAAAAAAATCTGCATCTCAATCACATAGCTCTCCCCAATGTTGAGGCTTTGGTAAGCAGGAGTCTAAGATTTTATAACATCATTAAAAGGAGCATCTAAGATACGTCATACTGACTAGCTGCCTGGCTGTGTTAAAAATATTGGGTAAAATAGTCCAGAGATGATGTGGAACACATAGTCTCTTCCTATATAAAGTGTAACTTTTGGGAAAATACATGAGCACATATGGAAAAGACTTAAGGTTATTTCCAAAGTAACCACTTATTTAACCTCAAGACAGGTATATTTGAAGGTGGATATTTATAATTGCTCACTAATTAACTCAAAGCTTGGTGTGAAAAATAATTCTAAGTTGGAATCATGGGTTGCAAATTGCAAAGATATAACAATATAAATGGTCATTACATAGAATTAAAATGCACTTTTTCCTACCTTTTTACGTAACTTTGTTAAATAAGTAAGTTTGTAGTAGTCAAGTACAGAACTGAGAGGGGATGGGTAGATAAATATTTAATCAGCTGAAATATTCCACTAAATTATTAAACAAAAATATCTTTTAAAAGAAAACATGTCTTCATACTTTTGCTTTGCTGACTTCTTTTTATTTATTTATTTATTGGGTCATACATATCAAATCTTCCTAGTCTCCAAATCCTTTTATAAACTATGCTCCAACCTGCCAATCTCCTCCCCTGTACACCTTCTTGAAAGAGTATTCAATATCTCCTGTACCAACTTCCTCAAATAATTCAATTCCCTACCTCCCAGAAAAAACTCTCTCCTATCTCCATCCTTCTACGGAAAATGTTCCTCAACATTAGAGAACTTCTAAATGTCAAATGCAGAATCATTTTTTAATCATTGACTGTTCTGGAGAAGTCCATACTGTGATTATCCTTTCCTGGGGACTTTCTCTCCACAGCTTTCATTCCTAGATACAACAATTCCCTTCCCTCCTCCTCTGATCTACTCTAAAAGACACTCCCTCCCTCTCCCTAGACTTTTTTTTCTCACTCTATCCTGTCTTTTCTTCTAAAAAAAAAAAAAAAAATTCCACCTATCTTCCATTGCTCAACTAAAATGTCACTTCCTCTGGATGTCCCCCACATCCCCAGACTCAGATTGAATTTAGTCATTTCCTCTTCTGTGTGTCTGTAGCATTCTCTGTCTACCTTTATTATATTATACTGCATATTAACTACTCATTCAGATATCTGCCTCTTCCTCCTAAACTGTAAAACTCCTTGAGGGCTGCCAACTGAATTTTACGCATTTTCATACGCATTTCAGTAGTGCAGAAACTACATAGTGGGAACTCATTAAAAGTTTTGTGAATGAGTAAGAGAGTGGGTAAGGAAATACTGAAATGAGCCATTTAAAATGGGTTTAAACTCTGGCTGATAGAATGGACCACTAAATAATTTCATATTTGAAAAGAAAATTAAATGAATAAAACTAATGTTACACTGAACAGAAAAAACATCAAAACCTATAAAAATGCAAAAATGAAAATGAGATGGCTTTTCAAACACAAAATCCCATCTCATGTCATGTTTCACTACTCTTTGATGAAATTATGATAGATCTAAGGAAGATTTGCTGAAAGCAAAGTTTGATCTGCTATGGTTGACCTAAAGAAAATCTAATTGTGTAGCAAATGTCAAATCTGAGTCACTGCCACAATTATTTCAACAATGTTGCCTCCTAGCTAGCCCACATGACTAAATTAAAAGATAAAAGACTAAAAATGTTGCAAATCTTACTTGTATCTAGCAATTACTGGGGCCCAAGGGACTTTCCTGTGAAACAAATATTGGTAACATCTAAAGATACATGTGACATTATTCTTTCATAACTTCTTTTCTTCTCACCACCCCTAGCATCCCCTTTTGCCTTAGGGGATTTTCAAAGTTCCAATATTATTGGATCAGATAAGCCATTATGTTATGTAAATTTCAATTGTTAAATAAAGCCACAACATAATCTATTCTAATTTCCCTGGAAATGGTATTGAGCAAAAGAGGACACAGGGAGCATCTTCATGGTTTAGAGGTACATTTACACAAAGAATTGACTGTGCTACAAGGTAAAGCTATGCACTAGCTATTTCCTTTAAGCATCACCTGGGGAAAATTTAGACTGGACCAGATTTTTCCAGTGTTGAAACTGCTCTCTGGAAAGATACGCAGGCCCTTTTGGAAGCTCCAATAACTGAGTGAGACCACTGGGGTACCGTCTGGTAAACTGCAGCCTCGGTGCACTCAGCGGTGCCCCGGAAGCTGGAAAGAGTTAAGGCAGCATCCAATAAACGTGACTTAATTCCATGGGAATTATTTCTAGGCTAAGAGCATCTGATTTAGATCATTAAGAACATTTCCTCTGACCTTTGGCTTCCTACAATGAATGGAAATAAAAAAATGTTCTTACCTATTGTGTAGAACTAAAAGGTTAAATTAATGATTTGTACATTTCATTAGAAGCAATCTTGAATACATCCCTGAAGCTTTTTCTTCTCTGTTGAGCAACACACTAATTGAAAGTTCTCTTTCTCAAATCATTTGAGGTATCAAGAAGGTGGATACAAATTTAAAAATCTAGAGTAGCATATAAAACCTAACCCAAACATCAAAACCACCCTTATTCTTCGTAAATAAATTAGGTGATTTAAACAGAAATTAAGTACAAATATTCTGTACTTAATATCTGCTAAACTCTGTGACAGACCCTGGGAATATAATGGTAAATGAAAGAGTCCCTAATATCAAGATAAATTTACTCGATTCAGAAAATAGGCAAATAACTGACAGCCACAACTTCCAACGGCGTTGGGCAGCCGTTTTGGGTAGTTAAAGCCTGCCCGCTGCCCCCTGGGTTTGGCAAGCTTCGCTTTACAGGAAACCAGGCCAATGGCGCCAAAACTCAAATCAGCCAATCACACACCGACCCCCACCTCTGACCTACACTCAAATCAGCCAATCACACACCGACCCCCACCTCTGAATCAGCCAATCACGCACCGACACCGCCGCAATTTTCTGGCACGCTGCTTCGCTATAAAACCCCCTGACTTTGGGCCATTGCTGCTGTTCTCCCGGTGTGAGACAGCCTGGCAGCTCGCTTAATAAAGCTTGTTACTACCACCCGGTGTTTCAGCCCTTTTCTATCAGTAACTAGATCATTAGATTCATCTATTTAAAAATATCTTTTTCTATATATTTTAACAATTTGAAAAATCTCCTTTAGTCAACTATTTTATTGACACCATAAAGCTCTGTGTTTACAATATAAAGGAATCAATTATAGATAGAACATATCTATTCACAGTGTTAAATGTGGTAGTTATTTTATAATAAGAAACACCATGATCATGCATTACTGGGTCACTGAAGATAAAACTAAATGATTTTAGCTCTTCAATTCACTTTTCACACAACCTTCTGCAACAAAAATGAACATCTATTTCTTGGAAGTTTCCCCCTTATAATTATTTATCTGGCTTTTTAATCTACACAGATTATGTAAGGTCTCAAGTGAGCTTTCATTTAAACACTTGAGAGCACGTCATCCACCACAGGATTACTTTTCAATATACAGTATTCAAGGCCATTGAGGTTATAAAAATTACTTTGATTTGCTGAGGTTAGTGTTTTCCTTCTAGCTTTTCTTTTTCCCCCTTATTTTCTTCCCTCAAATACTTAGTAAGCCCCCACAAGAAATAGATAATGGAACAAAATATGGGATACAATGTCTTAATGTAAAAGGAAAAGATAATTAGTAAACACTAAAAAAGAATTAAAATGAAGACACGACCGCTAATGCCATGTTTTCAGCTTAATAGAAAAGGGAGGACCTTCACTAATAACCATCACATGTAATTTGATATGATAAATGCTATGGAAAAATCACAACTTTCAGTGGTGTGACCACATTAGGAGCCATTGAGTATCTTATTCTAATGAACACAAGGACTTAGGAAGGCCACAGCCTGAGAAGGAAGGCAGGAGGAGAATGAAACAGAGAGCTGCTGTTTGCAATCTATCCTGACAAACAGCAGGAAGAGAGATGTCACAGCCAAGTTACCCTTACCTTTGATTAAAGAGATGAAGTTGGCCTTGAGCTTTGACATCACGAACAATGTCCAATCATGGATTTTTCCACATACTACTCTCTTTTTGAGACTTTGCAAATGGATATCTTTCAAGATTCAGCATTTTGTAGAAGTTAATTTATCTTAAACTCTGTAATATCATTAACCAGAATAAAAATTTAAAACTGAACCCTTTCTTTCAGAGTCATGACAGAGTTAACCATTATAATTTTACTAGACGGTCCCTTGGATCTATAAAGTGTTTTTTTTTTATATAGTTTAAAATGTGCATGTTGTTAGAGGGCCTTTTAATTTATACAGCAGGCTTGTAAGTCAGCTGCTATTATTGCCATTTTGCAGATGATGTAAACTGAAGATTCTAGAAATAAAGTTCTACATCAATAAATATCAAAGGTCGAATATAAACTCCTCAGGGATTCTAATTCAAATTTTATAGCTGTTTCTATTGTACCACACAGTTTACTGAACAAATATTCTCTCAGTTTCAAATTAAGATAAAAAGGGAGTATGCATTTGCAATACAAAATACAAAACATAGGCGTTTTGAAAATATTTTCAGAGATGAACATGTAGGTGATTATTTTTCTTTCTATAGCCTTAATAAAAACATCTTCTATAGTGCAAATCCCAGCAAAAGCTACACAGACATTGTAGACCAGCCCTGTTCATGAAAGTTCCTTGGGCTTTCTTAGAAGGCAGCTTTGTAAAATTCTTGAATGGAAATCTGGACCCAGGCCTTGTTTCTCCAGCACTCCATGGGGATGACTCAGTGGTAACATACTTGCTTACTGTTACTACAAATCCCCAGATGGCAAATCCATGGCTACAGTTGGAATGAGCAAAACTAAACACTCTGGCCTCTATTTAGTCTTGACAAAGGCTTCTTCTATCTTAGCACTGGAAATGTTTTCATTAAAAAATTTCTTGCAGGTTTTCATAATGCCTCCAAGGTTAAAATGGCAACTGTTCTGCTTGAGCACATCACTGGTGGTACTTATAATATCTCTATCCTCTTATAGAAGCTGAAATTCTTAATAATGATAATAAGAATAAGAATAATCCCTTGTGTCTGAAAAGTACATTAACACTCACAAAGTGCTTTCACATATAGGATCTGATTCAATCTTCACAACATCTGGTATCCCCCAGGGCTCTTTATCTCTTTTCTCTCTTTATAGTCTTGCTCAGGAATATCATCCACCCTGTGGTTTCAACTACCACCTATGTGCTGACGATGCCCAAATCTCTTTTTTCAGCTCAGCGCTCACACTGGAGATGCAGACAGGAGCATGTAGCTAGCTGTCTACTGAATAACTCCTGGGTTTATCATCAGTAACGCACACTCAGAATACTGGTTGTCTTCTCCAAATCTCCTCCCGGTTCCAGTTCTCTAGAATAGCTGAGAACAACAGAATCCATTGGTTATCCAAGCTGAAAATATGAGTAGTAGCTTCTCCCTCTCCTCTCACTCCCAGGTACAAGTATTAACTCTTCCTAAATATCTCTTTAGTAAGTCTCCTCCTTTCCTTTTCCAAAATATTTTCATAGTTTATGCCTTTACCTTTCTCTTTTCAGAATAATTACTAAAGCTTCCCAAGTCATTTCCCCACTTCCTGTCCGACTCCACATTCAGGCCTTCTTCCAACTCTCCTTCCAGAATGATCGTCCTAAAACCATAACTCTGCTCAGGACACTCCCCTACTATAAAACATCAGAAACATTAAACTGGTAGTGGTATAAAGCAAAGCACGACAACAAGATAAAGTCAAAACTTCTTGATTAGTGAATGCAAAGACCTTCACAATGCTTCCCCAAACCCTGTCTTATGAACTGCACCTCTCACACACTCTGAATGCAGTAAGCAGAAGATACACTATTTGCTATCCTCAAAGCAGAATAACTGCTTTCACCACTTTCACACTTTACGCTCTAATTAATAGAAGTCCCCAACCTCCTACTCATCCTTTTATACCTAGTTCAAGATTCACCTCAATTCCCCCGGGTTACAGTTACCCAAGTCCCTCTATTCCCAGAGTTTGCTTACATCATCATGATGGTTCATGTGTATAAATACTATCAATAGTAAATACCATTCCAATATGAGCACCTCAGGGGTGGGACTTCTCTTATTCATCTTATATCTCTGGTAGCTGGAATTCTTTGAGAACTTAGTTTTATCAAGTAATGTTATGCCTATAAGATATACAGCAGTATCTCCACTTTAATAGAGGTTTAGAAAAGTTATATAATCACACAAGTAAAACTAGAGTTAAGTAACTAAATTTCACCTCCTTCAAATAGTTTTAGTGAGAATTGGATTCGGAAGATGTCAAAAGTAAAATAGACCTTATTATACAGAAGTTCACTATATAAATGTACATGAAAACACACAGTCAATGAAGATTAAAGGTAAGTTACACCCCCCCTCAGACAAAACATCCACTTCGGATGATTGATAAAAATTATTAATATCCTTAAAATGTAAAAAGATTTTACAGATAAAAGCGAAAAGTTTCTTTTTTTCAATAACATGATATAAAAAGTAAATCACAAATAAAGCAGTACAAATGACTATAAGCTTATGTAATATTCAACATTATTGAGAAATATAAAAAAAATGAACCAACACTGGGATAAAATTTTTAGCCACATTGATAAATATTACAAAAAAGTTAAAAGTAGTCATTTTTAATATTCATGCTTTAAAACTGGCATGTTATATATCGTTTCTGGCAGAACTAGACAATATACTCACAAACCTTAAAATTTTATACCAATTCCTTTTGTACATAAAAATGCAAAAACTTATATCTATGTTGTACCTACTGTATAAAGAAATACTTTCCTTTCTTTCCTTCAAAATTAACTTTCTCTAAGCCACACTTTAGTTATAATTATATGCCTTTGTTTATATAATTACTATATAGTCAGATGTAGCATGAACAAGCTAATATTCTAAAAACTTCATAATGTGTTGTTTTTCCACTCAAAAACCTTCAGTAACTTTCTACAATTTACAAAATTAAGAACTTCTCACCCTGATATTTACAATATGGCTGCAAATGATTGTTTATTAATCTTTTTCCTGACAAGATTAGACCATACTGCTTCCCAAATGCTCCCTGTTTTCCTGCCGTCACACATTGCTACGTGCTGTTTCTTTTGCTGGAAATGCCTTTTCTGCTGCCCATAACTAAGGGTTCACATAATGTTTATCCTTTAGGTCAAAGTACCAAAACTATTTTCTTCATTTAGTTATTCCACAACAGTAAAGGGAGGATAGAAAGCCAGTCTTAAATGATCATTATGAAGTTTTAATAAAACAGTATCTAACACACCAAAGAGGCAATATAAATATTAATGAAATGTGTGAAGTCCACCCACCCTACTGCTGATGCCCTAAACCACTATGAATATATAATACCATAGTCTCTTATATTTTCATGGTTCAAATAAGAAAGGGAGTGAGAAATTTATTTTAGTGAGCACCCACTATTTACCAAGCTCTGTAATGCCTATCTCTCTAAAGCCAAATGGTCTGGTCTGAGTTTCACTTAAGAACAGATCTATACGTTTTTCTAACTGCTTCATGTATCTGTGTGCAGGGTCCTCTTTTCTATTTCTTCTGTCTCTGCTCCAGTGTTAAAAACTGTTCTAAACGCAATGAATTTTGTAAAATTTAATGTCCAAATGAAGTATTCAATGCTTTCCCTCCCCGCCAAGCAAAACTTCCTTCTTTCTTTTAAAAGTAACCATATCCTGGCTTTATAATAACCTCCTTCTTGTATTTATTTATAGTCCATCTATCTAAGCATGCATTCCCAGACACTAGAGTTTAGTTATCTTTTTTTTTTTTTTTTTACTTTAGAGATTTCTACTCCATCCCTTTCTTTACCTGATGATTAATCTGCTGAAAAGCCTGAGCCATTTGACCTGTAGAGTTTCCCAGTCTGGATTTTACCAATTACCTACATACAGTATAGTTCAAAATGTCCTTAAAATAGATGTTTAACACCATCTCTAGAACAAATGATTCTCTGAATTATGAGCAAATTAAACCAATGATAAAATCTAATTCCTTCAAAAATGCCTTATGCAAATCTTATTTGGAATTTAAAGCCTAGCCTAGCCTAGGATGCTTAGTTGTACAAATTCATCACAAATGACTTTGCTAACAGAGTCACATGGAGTATCAAAATATTTCATCAGTTAAATATCATTTAAAATATTAGCATTAGGAATATACCAGGTAAGTTTTATTTTCTTTAATAACAGATCTAAATTACTTTCTTGTCTTTTTTCACCTTTATCGTGAACTTGTAATAAAGTGAGGGGTTTTGTTGTTGTTTTGGCTTGGTTTGGTTTTGCCTCCTTGAGAAATTAATATACAAGGGCTGTCTGGAAAAAAATCCCAGCCATAAATGCCTCTCTTTTTCATATTACATGGCTGCATACTTCCCAGACAGCCCTCGTACAGTAACCCACAGCAAATGATGCATCGGGGATGCATGATCGGAACAGGAAAAATATATAACACCTGGTGGTTGGACATATCTGTTGCCCATTGCCCAAAAGAAGGGTAACACACATAACACAGAGGGCCAAGGGGTGACAATAATCAGGTCAAAGAAGGGGAGATGATGGATATATTATCAGCAGGAGACATGACAATTTGAAGAAAATTAACGCTTATAAAAATGTTTCCTTTTTTCTGTAATTCATCATGTCCATAACTCTTCATAACTGAGATATGAAGCATTAAACAAACAATACCAATTAGGCTTTTATGTATTCTTCTTTTCAAATTATCAATATAGTTCTTAAAATATTTCTATGATACTGGTCACTGTCTTTACAGAGCAGATAATAGAAAACTAAGATATCAAATCACTTGGCTAAGAAATGTAGTCAGCGTTGGGATACCAGGAATTCTGGGAGATACTGACCTAGAGTATAGACTAGGCCTAGTAAGCATATGGTCACAGACCAAAATCAGCAGCACCACCTTCTTGGTCCCTCCCTAAACCTGAACAATCACAGTCTATGGGAGTAGAACCCAGGAATCACTATTGTGATTCCAGATGGTTCTTAATTAAAGTAAATTTTGAGGTATACTGATGCAGAGAAAAGACTTTAGAGCCAGCAAAACTGAGTTTAAATTATAACTTTGAGTCTTGAAGATGAAGAAGTTATCATGAATGTAAGCATTTAAGACAGTTTTTAGTAGAAAACAGACACATACTATACAATAATCACTACTTAGAACTACCAGTGGATCTGTTTACATTAGAGGTCCCCAGTCCCCAGTTTGGGCCTGTTAGGAACGGGGCCTCAGAGCAGGAGGTGAGCGTCAGGTCAGTGAGCTAAGCTTCCTCTGTATTTATAGCCATTCCCCATGGCTCCCATTACTGCCTGAGCTCTGCTTCCTGTCAGATCAACAGTGGCATTAGAATCTCATAGGAGCACAAAACCTATTGTGAACTGCACATGCAAGGATTATGGGCTCTTATGAGAATCTAATGCCTGAAGATCTGACGTGGAGCTGAGGAGGTGACGCTGGCACTGGGGAGTGGCTGCAAATACAGAGTAACACAAGCAGAGTTCTGACTACACAGGGACCATAATAAATCAATTGCTTGCAGACTTATATCAAAACCCTATTAGTGAGTGGCAAGTGACAATCTGCATCTGGTGGCAGGCTTTATAGTGACAAATGAGTTGTATAATTATATCATTATATATTATAATATAATGATAATAGAAATAAAGTACACAATAAATGTAATACACTTGAATTATCCCAAAGCCATTACCCCCCAACCCCTCCCCGGGTCCATGGAAAAATTGTCTTCCACAAAACCCATCCTAGGTACCAAAAAGTTTTGGGACCACTGATTTGCATGACATTTGGACTCCTGGGAGAAGCAAGTAGGTACCAAACTTGAGACCCACGAAGAGTGAAATGAAAGCTCCTTTATATATTCAAGGCCAATGCTGTAAGAAGTCAGGAAACTTATACTGAATCAATGTCCTTTAACCACTTGGGGAGACACTGCCAAGGTCATTTAATCATTCATTTATATAACATATACTTATGCAGGGCATACTGTATATCAAGTACTATGTTTACAGCTTATAGAGGATATAATATAGGCAAATGAATATGGTTTCTACCATCATGAATTTGCATCTAGTTGGGAAATAAATAGCAATCAAGTAACCCATGAAATGCATATATTTTAGAAAAGTATGGTAAGTTCAATGAATGATGGGTTGAGATGATATGAGTTTATATAAGAGGCCAGATCGAGAATAGAAGGGCTGGATGGCTTTCATGAAGGATCGGAATTTGATATGAGATCTGAAGGATAAGTAGGACTTCAGCAGATGAAGGGTTAGTGGGGGACATTTTGGGGAGGGGGCAATGCAGAGTCTGAAAAGAGTCTGATATTGTGAGAAACTAAAGTGAGGAAAATGTGGCTCACACAGGGTAAAAAGGGGGTGTGATGGACACTGACACTGGAGGGAGAGGCTGGAGCCAGGTCACACAAATCCTTGCAAAACACATTCAGAGCAAGGTGAAGCCCTTTAAACGGTTTAAGCAGGTGTGTGACATGGTCAAATTCATGTCTGAAAAACCTCTCTCTGATTGCATTATGAGACACAGGCTATAGTGGGCCAAGGAAAGGAGGAAGCAGCCTCAGTTAGGAATCTATTACAGTTGTCCCAGTAAGAAGGAAAATAAAAAAAAAAAAAAAGAGTGGTGATAGAGTTGGAATTAAAATCAAGACATTTGGAAAAGAGTTGTGGACATTGAGTGCAACATCTATAGTACAAAATGATGTCACAGAAGAATCAGACTATTACTGGAGCCTCCAAAATTATGTACCTTGACAGGTCAAGTCACTGAAGCTAAGCTGAAAGAGCTGAGTAGGGTCTTTCCACCTAGACCTAAAGGGTTGTTAGCCTTGGTAGAAACAGAGATGGCAATTTTGAGCTGAGAATGGAATTGAGAGGTTTGTGCTGATGACAGACTCGAACATTAGAGCAGCCTATCAAGCAAGAGTGCACAAAAGTGGGAGGGGGTGGGAACAGAATTTTAGTTTACTGCTGTTGTAGGCGGAGGGCTGCACATCGGTTTTTGTGCACTTCTCACCCTCTGAGGCTAAAACTACAACCTTAATGAGAGAACCCAATCCTAACAGGGTCTATTATAGAATAGAGAGCTACTTAGGGCGCTGGGGAAGGAACTCCTGGAGCCAGAATGGCATAATAAGAAATCAGAATTAAGTAGATTTTTATTCTGATTCCAACTCTACCACTTAACAACTGTATTACATTGGATAAGGACTGCTACATTTGAAAGTTTTTGTTTCCTCATCTGTAAAACTGAGTAATACCATTTACCTAAGATTTCTTGTGAAAAGTAGAATTAATATAGTTAAAATACCTAATACCAGTGGCAAATTCACAATAAGTGTTAAAAAGTTGTTAATAAGTATTATAAAGAGGGACAGCTCAATATTACTGCTTTTGATAGTAATAATAAAAGAGTAATAATAATAATAATTTATTCCTTGTAAATTGGCTGTTACTAAATATCAGATCTTTTGCTAAACTATTACACGGATTAACTTACAAGGTCTGACAATTAAGTTCACAAACTCATCCTAGAAAAAGTTCTGTATACCTCATTGCTGAATATCACTGTAGTCACCTTCAAAGTACTTCCCTTGCGAAGCTATGCACCAATGCCAGTGCCTAGTCCACCCTTCAAAGCAATTTTGGAACTCTTTCTGGAATGGCCATCAGAGCTACCGTTGTATTGCCCTTGAATATCATCAAAATGTCTTCCTCTCAATATTTACTTTATCTCCAGGTAAAGAAAAAAGTTATTGGGGGCCAGGTCAGATGAGTAGGGAGGATGTTCTAATACAGTTATTTGTGTACTGGCTAAAAATTCCCTCATAGTCATTGCTGTGTGAGCTGGTGCATTGTCAGGATGCAAGAGCCATGAGTTGTTGACCAAAAGTTCAGGTCATTTTCATCTAACTTGTTCATGCAGCCTTTTCAGCACTTTTAAAGAGTAAAATTTGGTTGACTGTCCAGTCGGTACAAATTCATAATGAACAATCTCTCTGATATAAAAAAAAAAAAGATTAGTAACATCATTTTCACTTTTGATCTGGACAGAACATTTTTTTGGTCATGGAGAATTGGGTGACTTCCATTGTGCACTTTAATGCTTTGTTTCGGGGTCATATTGGTACACCCATGTTTCATTACCAGTGATAACATGGCCCAAAACATTGTCTTGCCTCTCCAAAAGGTCTTGGCAAATTTCAACTCTGCTTTTGTTGATGGGTGAGCTCCTTCAGGTCTATTTTTGCACACACCTTTCTTATATTAAGATTTTCAGCTAAGATTTCCCTGTTTCTCTATCAATGTTTACTGGTCTGCTATGCTTCTCACAGTCAGGTGATGATATTGACACACAATTTGATGAATTTTTACGAAGTTTTTGTTAGTTCTGTTCGTTACTGGCTGCCTTGACCTATTCTCATCAGTGACACTTCTCTTCCCTCAGAAAATAAGTTTAATCCATTTGTACACTGCCATTTTCTTCACAGCATTATCCCCATAAACTTGCACTAACATGTCCTTGATTTCACTTCTACTCTTGCCAAGTTTAACAAGAAATTTAATGTTTGTTCATTGCTCAAATCCAAGCTCCAACATTCTCATGATGGCACACAAAAACATACAACAATAATGAATACCACTCAGCAAAACACAGCCACACATTGACACAAACACAGTTGTGAGACACAGATATACCAAGGTTTCCTGAAACCTTACCGAGTTGTTTGTACAGTGCTGCCAATGTAAGTGCATGTTGACAAGTTTTCAAACTTAATTGTCAGACATTATATATAATCTTTAATATAATTCCATAGAGTGAGTAACATAATTACCCACATTTTACAGATAACAAAAGGAGAAGCTCATGATAGTAAATAGCATGCTTCAAATCAGAGGATTATTAAACAGTGGAATCTAGATTCAAACCTAGGCAGTTGACTCCAGAGTTGCCCCATTCTTAAGCTCTGTGAGCCACAATCTTGTTTATTCTCTGGGGCAGAGGTGGGGTGTTGCAGAATGAGTTTTCGCACTATAAAGACTTCAGCTTAAAGTGCTTGATCTACTTTTTACAAGCTATGACTTGGGGAGGTCACTTAATGTCTCTTAGTGTTAGTTACCTCATCTCTGAAAGAGAGATTTAAACATAAAAGATATATCTAAAGATGTCTGCCTCTGTGGTCAAAGCGGTTTATTTTCAATAAATGAAAGCTGAATAAATTAGTTTCCATTATAAGACTTTTAAATCTCCTTAGATCAGTGGTTGTGCATAAGGTGGACTG
Source organism: Lyroderma lyra (assembly GCA_004026885.1). NCBI lineage: Eukaryota > Metazoa > Chordata > Mammalia > Chiroptera > Megadermatidae > Lyroderma > Lyroderma lyra. The sequence goes on along the minus strand of PVJL010000366.1, from coordinate 143,535 downwards.
GTGCAAGTACAGGTCTCTTATTTCTGTGGCCTAGAAAATAAGTGTCAGTAGTAAGAACAAAGTAGGAAGAGTCAGAATTTCTGCACACTTAATTGTTTTTGATTCTGATATAACTCCATGGAAGGAGAGAAAGAAATGAAACCCAAGACACAGCAAACTAAAAAGTTCCTTCCCTCTTCCTTTGAACTATTGTAGATTTTTACTGCTCACATGAAGGTATCAACAGATGAAATGTACGTAAAATTATCAATTTTCTGGGGGAAATGGAGCCATTTATAAATCTCACCTGGAGAAAGCCAAAAGGCCAAAAGGAGTGCATGGCCTTCCCAACACAGGCCTCAATGTGCATCTTTAAAACCCAAAGGGAACGCCAAGCTCAGCTCTGTGTCCATGGGAGACCAACTGCTGACTGAAGACGTGGCATTGAAGGCATGCACCATGGAAATGAGATGGTCTGATCCTGGCTGCTTCAGGCCTACTCCGTCTGCTGGTAGTGGACAGGTCCAATGTCATTTACATAGAGAAGATCTCTTTGATGAGGAGATTCAACATGTGACTCATTGGAAGATTTAAATAAGTGTTAAGAATGGCATTTGCAACACATGGCAACATTTTGTAAGTAAGTGATTTAAAAATAATGATCTCTATCTATCTATCTATCTATAATCTATCTTCTAGAGAGAGAGAGAGAAAATGAGAGAAAGGGACAGTTTAGTTTTTTGGATTTTTTTCCCCATAGAGTAACAAGAATGTGAATGTAAAGACAATTCAGTCCAACAAATGTTTACTACCATGCACCTAATGCTGGGTCCACAGGCAAACACTTGGCCATAAGAAATTTATATGTAAGTCAGACAATACCAGAGAGTGTATCTGGAGCTAAGATACAGCTATGTAAGGATGAGTGAAAAGCAATTAATTTTGCCTGTGGCAGAAAGGATTCATTGAGGAGAATAAATTAGTATATGACTTTACAGGTCAGAGAGGAGTTCTTCACTGAGACCACAGTGGACCAGGGCAGAGGACGATGCTTTCCAGTTCAAGGAAAGCTGCCTGCACCCAATGACAGAGTTTGTGTCCTCCCAATATAGTATAAACACTTAAGTCCATTGAGAAGAGCAGTCAAGAGGCCGTGCATTTTAATGGAAAATGTACTGGACATCGGCTGTCTATACATGTCACTTAACCGCTCTGGACCTCAGTAAAGAGTTGAAATTTGGAATTTCTAAGTTCCCCTTTAAGTCTAGCATTCAGTAATTGTGGTACAACCTCAGACAGGACCACAGGGCTAGAAGGGATTCTCTCCATCCTCCACAAAGCCTGGATAAAGACAAAGACTGCTAACCACACTGATTATGAAAGCTCTTTCAGAATACCCGGTCAAGGTTCTGATTATCCATGGGAAGACTTAGTTACCTTTAGCCTCTAGATCTGCATTGCCGAAGGAAAACAAGTGAGAACCAAAGTGTGAGCCATGTACGTAATTTTAAATTTTCTAGTAGCTATATTGAATAAAGTAAAAAGCAACAGGTAAAATTCATTTTAATGCTATATTTTATTTAACCCTATATATCCAAATGATGATCTCAACATAAAATAAAACAAATCATTAACAACAAAGCTTACTTTCTTCCCCCATACTAAGTCTTCAAACTCTGATATGTATTTTAACCTTATAATGCATCTCAATTCAGTCGAGCCCTATCTCAAGTGCTCAGCAGTCACATATGGCTAGTGGCTACTCTCTTGGACAGCACAGCCCTAAGGGATTTCTTCAGGAGTGCTAGACAGCCCTTAGAGACACCCATTTATATTTCTCCACCACATGTGGGTTTGGCCCTGAAATTAATATTATAGATGAATTTGTTAAGGCTTTGATTCCTAAGTACCTTCCCCTGGGAGTAGTCACATCTCCCTAATGTACGTCTTAGCTAAAAGGTGACCGGGAATTAACTTTCATGTTATGTTGGTAGAGAGGTGGGGTGGACATTACTGAAGAAAATAATCTATCACTGACTCGATTTCCCATTTGTATAAGACACTGGAGAGAGTTTGTAAATATTAGCACATGTAAATCATACAATGAAATCTCTGACTATGTGAAGGAAATTCGCATTCCATTTCGTGGATGTGGAAACCAAGGCTAAGACAGGCTGAGTCACTAGCTCGGGCTCCCCCGCTGAAAAGAGGTAGAGAAGAATTCAGTCATCGGGCTGTGAAGTATCAGAGGTGGAGTTCCCAGAGCTAACCCTGCTTGGTCACATGCAATCCCAGAGCATCATCGTCTGAATAGCAGAGAAACCTGAAATTCCTCTTCCAATCTTTAAAGCCCTGCATCTAGGCAACTCTTTTCAAATTGGGGCAGAAGCTTTCCTAAACAGTACTTGAAAGTTTCTGCAAGTCAGTTCTCTGGGCCAGGCAACAAAACCCTATCATTGCCTTAGAAGACCACTGAATCAAAACGGATTCCAACACCTCTCTCTTCATCTTTAAAGACAGGGGCCATGTCGCCACTCTTTCTGATTACCAAAGCTTTTGCATGAATCTTTAAGAAGAAAAGTCAGTGGTTCTAGAAGGCAGAATGGCATAGATGGGAAAGACTGGGTCTGTCAGCTGCTTGCTACGTGACTCTAGGCACATGAGTGTGCTCCTTCATTTCAGTTTGAGCGTCCGTTAAATGAAGGCAGTAAGACTCACCTGACAGGGTGGTTATAGGACCGGAATAAAGGAGGATTATGAAATTCCTAGCACATAATGAGCACTCACTGAGTACACGCCTTCTCCTCCTCTGCAGCACACTGGCTCTGACTGGTCTGACTCACCCCCACCGCGTGGCCCCCTCCCCAGGCCTATACCTGCCTCTTCGAACAGGCTCTGTAACAATGACTCATGGAAACAGGACCTCAGGGCTTTCCCCCTCAGCCTACTCCATGGAACGGCAGTGAAGATAGCATTTCGTGTGCTCTTTTTCTCTGGAGAATGTATCACCCCTTGAGATGGTGTCACGAACATTCTGCCCGGGCTGCTCCTGAGGGATTTCACGGCACTGACTGACCCTCCCGCCCAGCCGAGGCCCTACATCCTGCCTCTGGCCATTCCTGTCTACCTGATCCGCAGACCGCACACACCTGGGAGCGCGGCTCTGTTTAGCCCTGAAGGAGGGGATAATGAGGGAAGAGGCGAGAACCACCGAATTTTGCAAAAAAACAATGTTATTGACGGCTGGACTAACGGAAAGGGAAAAGGGCCTTGCCGAACGTGGGCGACGAGAAGGAAGCAAGCAAACGGGAGGTCGGCTGCAGCCCACGGCAGGAGACCGGGCGGCAGACCTGACTGCTTCTGTCACACCTTAACGGTCCCTCACCGCTCCAATCGTTTTGCAAAACCATCCTCTAACTTGTTCATCTGAACTACAACAGTGTTTTAGATGTAAGGGGAAAAGGGAGTGCTTTTCCCTATACGGCTCAGTCTTAACTGTTCTTTAATGTATGTTGAATTCTTCTTATCCGCTAAGTGTATTAATTTTTTTTTTAAACTAACCAATTGCTTTTCTAAAAATTTTATGATAGAATTTTCTTTAGACAGAATGATTTTTACTTCATATTAAATTGAATTCAATAATTCATTACCTACTACACAATGACATAGATACCATTTCTTAATAATAACTCGGTTCCTTGCACAGACTACAGTGTTAAGCACATAAGGAGACTCAATGTTTGCTTTAAAAAAAATGAACTGAAGGAAATAGGCAATTACGTTTCAATAAAGAAAACAGGAATAAATATCTCCAACACAAGGGATACATAGGATAATACAAAGTGCTATACTAGTAATACAAGTATAACAAGTGTTACACCAATTATACAAAGTAATGTAAATTAATGAAAGGATAGGCAACTCCATCTGGGAGAAAATATTGACTAGCAGAGTCTTTATAAACCAGACAATTCTGTAGTGGGGATAGAAGGTGTAGAATACTTTTCTGAACTGCAATAACAGATTCAGCAAAAGCAACTGGAAAAAAATAACAATATTTTTATAATGTTCTAGAATTTACAAAGTCTTTTTCACACACGTTACCCTGGAAGGTGCACTGTATGTGCTTGGCCACTGCCTTAAGGTAAATTTTATATACAGAAAAGAGTATTTGGAGCTTGCTTGGTTTGCAAACTTAATACATAATTTTTAAAGTTACATATTTAAAAGCCTAGATTTTATTGGCTTTTAAAGTTTAATTTATAATTGTACTGTTCAATTTCTAAATCTAGCAAGATTTTTATAATCATCATTAAGGGAGTTTTTATGACTTACTTAAATTCCCCTTAAACATTTTAACCTGCATTTATAAATTTATTGAATTTCATTTTAAAATACTTTATCTAAATTACAAACTAACCTTCCCAAGTATTTCTTTCATATTCTTTTATAGTTCTTTTATATCTAATAAATAAAAGTTAAACTATGGGAAATTTTAAGCTTCTTATATGTTCCAATACAATTTATAAATGGTAAGATTTTTTAAATTGTTCATCTTAAAGTCTCAAATCACAATCAATTCCTTGACATTCTAAAAAGAATCTGTTAAATATTCTAATCTGGAGAATTCTCTTTAAAAATAAAAATACAGGCTCTTGAGTCATTTTCCTGCTCGAGCCCACTCCTACCTCTTTGGAGTGCACTTTCTCCTCAATAAACTATCTCTTTGTTTCACCTCTATAAGAAAAAATAAAAATAAAAATACATACACTGTCAAGTATATACCATTATTATACAACACAAAGCATACTAATGACAAGGTTTACTTTACTTCATTATGCTAGAATTAATCTGGAGTTTTTCAAGATGAGGGACCCCGACCACCAAGAAAACAATTTTGCAAATTTTGTGGTCAGTCTCCCAAGAAATTTTGAGGCTTTCATGTTTAGCTGAGGTTGCATGAGGGCTGTCAAGAAAGTATCCAGCTATGTAATCTGAAAAATAGAGACATTTATGGCTGGATTTTTTTCAGGACAGTCCTCGTATGTCATGTAGAGAAATTGGTTGAGAGATGAATAACTTCAGATATTGAGTGTGATGTTTCTTACTTCCTCAACTATGAGACTTAACATTGTTTTATAGTCACTACCTCACGACCTGCAAACTTTTAGAAAGCAGTTGCGTCCTACCTACTAGCTTGTGTCCCCTGGATTCAAAGTATACTGTAAGGGGACTTCCACCTGCGCGAGCAAGTTTACAACCACCGAGTTTAAGGCTAACCTTCTTTGCTGTTTCAGTTGGTGTTTCAGTGTTTTTCTTAAAAATTTTAAATCTTGTGAATGGTCCCTACATATTTCTGAGGCTTTGTCCGTCTCATGTTCGTGATTTTAGGGAGATACTATCTTTATCATCACAGTTAGGACATCTAGAAATTAAACATCAGTAATACTATGAATTTACTCACCTAGAAGTGTTGCAGAATATTTTATGAGTACAGATGGTGGGTTTCAAACCCAGGTTTTCTACCAAACATCCTATTTTTCTCGCATCTCCCCTACGGCACGAGCAGTAGATGTATAACTGGACTGGATTCTGGCTGCAGAGGTGGTATGTTAAGTGAGGTCTGGTAGGATCTAATGACGGAAAGGTGGTTGAGACCATACTATGAGGAGGGATTTTGGTGGCAGTGCAAAACACAGAAAGTTCTTGGGTGAGGACAGCAATGGACGGCCAGTTCCGATCCGTGTTTTAGAAAAGTTAGGTTTGGTACAACCATGACAGGATAAATTTGAAGGGGTGGAAAGGGGAGAACAGGAAAGCCAGTCACTGTTTTCCTGTAGTAATACAGTGAAAGACAACGAAGAAGGGAGGGTGGAACGAGACAAGAGGTGTAAGACACCATTCAGAGGTAGACTCTAGGGCAGTGGCTCCAAACCTTTTCCACTTGTGTACCCCTTTTAAATGCATTTCTATAAATTGTACCCCTTGTTATTAAAATGACTATTTTTAAATACTGACACTTTGGTTCAATGCCTGTCTTAATGTAAAACACTGGAAATGAAGAAATAAGTTAGGAAAGAAAAATGACTACACTAAAAGTACAAACCACAGATTTAATTTTACAATATTCATAACATGATCATGATGATCATGTATTTAAATATTAAATTAAAAAATGACTTGAAAAGAATCACAAAGACAACGTACTTACTTTTACTCAGTCAATAAATAAACTGATCAAACAATCTGGTTATGGATGTATTTATATGTTTGGGGAAATTATAGAAATGTCACAAATGGATTGTTCTGAAACTGCGGAATGATTGGTAGAAGAGCAGTTTGGGGGAAGGGTTCATAGCCACACCCTCACCAATCATCATCACTAATGTGATCTAATTGTGAAGTGTCTCCATTAATGGTGATTCAAACTTAACATTTACTGTTCCATACTAATGCGTTTTTTTACTTTACTTGTTTTTTGCCATCACTGATTATTTTTTGCGTACCCCTGAATGTACTCCTGGGGGTATGCATACCTCTGCTCTATAGGATTTGTGGATTGATTAGATTTCCATGGGAGCTAGAGAGTTAAAAATGATTTCAATGTCTCCACTCTAAATACCTGAAAGAATAGTGATAAAAAAGAAGTTGTCAGTTGGCTTTTGTTTAAAATAATCTCTCTCTCTCACACACGCACACAGCTCACAGAGCATTATTTGATGGGATGGGTGTAGAAACAGTATTAGGGGACTAACTAGAAACATATTTGCATTAAGTGTATAATTTCTCTGTGTTTGAAGGACAAGAGCAATGATCTTTGGAAATGCAGACTTCCCATATAATTTTTGCAAACTGCATCTCGTTTCAAAGCTATGCCAAGGTCACACCTGAAAGCCTTCTATCCTCTGCTGAAAAGTAATGGTCTAAGAAGAACAATGCTTCCCATCCCTATTTTTATTCACTTACTTAAAAAAAAAGTTTTCTTCTTCTGCAGCCATTTAAAAAGATGTTTATGAAGAATTTTAATGACATGAGAATGTTCTTATAATAAGGGTACTGAGCAAAACCACAGGGTACACATAACATACCTTGATTTTACATGTGTTACACACATGAAATGCAGATTCTCACACACATACACATTCGTAAGGAATAAATGAAAAGAATAAGAGCTTTTACATGTGAGTAGCAGGTTATGTATGAGCAAGTGTAAACTTTTTGTCCTTCTCTATACTTTATATAATTTCTATAATGAGCATGCATTACTTTTACAATCTTAAAAACAGTTGAGAAATGCAATGCAAGCTGACCCATTTAAAACCAATTTCTTAGTTTACTTTTCCTGAAGAATTCAAAAGAGTGCCCATTATCATTTAATCAGTGAAATATCCAACACAAATACAAAGGGCTCCTCCAGTTATGCCAACAAGATGCAGGGACCCATCTCAGAAACCCACCTTCCTCTGCCCTTCCTGGCTCACTGCGTATCACATGGCCTCACTTTCTTTGCTGAATCCAGGTACATCCTTAAAAATAAATAACCTAGCAAGATTCTTTTAAAAAACATGTATATGAGTACTTTTTTAAAAGAATATATAAATCTAAGTGTACCCATTAGAAAATGAATAATAAATAAAACAAGACTCAAATTTTGTCTCCTTCTATTCATCTGACTTTCCTTTTAAAGAAAGACATTTCCTCAGCTTCTTTCCATGAAATTTCTACCTATTTCAAAAGTGTCAAAGTCTTTTATGAGTCTTAAAAAAAAAAGAAATCTAGTTTAAATTTCAGAAATATGTAGGGCCTGACCTTCCCAGAATCAAACGTTTCTTCGTTTTATTGTTCATCTTTCTCTTTTTAATTCTGAAGAGCTAAGTTTGCCAAGCAATACCAATTCATCCTGGAGAGTTTTATTACCTTATTTACTGTACTAATAACTACTGCCAACTTGAGCAAATATGCCTCTTTCAAAGGCTGACCATACTTCAATCGGTTATGAATTCCTCTTAAGTGTTAGCACTTTCGGATTCATGGGAGGTACACGTTGTCAGACCCACAGGAATTCTTTCAGGCCCTGGCTAATGGGGAAAACTACGAAAACACCCCAATTCGGGAGGACTGGGTTCCTCTCAGATGCCCAATCTAACAAGCCAGAGGACAGCCCAACCTGTCCTTTTTGAAATGGAAGAGACACAAAACAACCCGTTTTGGTGAAGGGAGTCTAAAGGTCCAGTACTAAGCACGGAGCAGGGGTCTGGAGTAAGAGAGGCGTTCGTTCAGGTACCAGCAGGTCTGCCCTGAGCGGGGCGTGCTTCCTGTGTCGGGCATTTATCCTGGTACCACCAGTTACTTACGAGGCCCTGGACAACTAAACCTCCATGGTTCATCCTCTCAGCTGCAAAACGGGCTTAATAAAAGCTTCTCCTAGGGTGATTGCAAAGATTAAATGAGTGAAGCACTTAGAACAGTGCCTGACACTCACAAGTACTCCATAGTCATCAGCTGTACTGTGAGGCATGCTGAGGTATGTAGGAAGATAGACTAAATCTCAAGGGCCAGGGACCCTGGGTTCCTTAATGAGGATACTAACTGGTAAATGGACCAGATCATGGACAGATATCTGTGGGGTTTTTTAAAAACATTCCTGCTTAGTGTTGGCTGACTGCTGTAATTTGTCATCTTCCATTTGCATATTCTTAATTGGGGATATATGTTCCATAATCAGGGAGCATGTTACAGGTTTTCAAATTGTGAGTTATGACACATTCTGCAGCCCATTCAAACTCATTAGTAAAGTTAAATGAAGGAATCAGTTTGAAATGGGTCGGCATGAATTGTATCTTCTCCGCCATTTTCCTGATGATAATATATTTAGTAAATCTTGACCAAAATTATAAAAAAGAAACACATTTTTAAAATGTAAAATAGAATAGAAATATCAGCATGCATACTTTTTGGTAAAGTTAAGTACTGTTTTGTGAAACTTAAACTGAGTTGCAATATTTAATTTACATTCTTCCTAGGCTGCAGTCCAAAATGTTTGAAAAATTTTGGATACTCATATATGTTACTTGGGCAAACATCAACACATAATAGTTTCTCAATAAACTTGTTGCCTCACTGCTTTCATGTCAAACATTAGCCACAAAACAGTGTTTGCCAAACTCGTGATAGGAATTATCTAGGGTCATTTCGAGATTTCCAGGCTGCTTCCCTGGACATTCTGATGTTGGAGAAAGACAGTCATAAAACAGGCAACAATTTGCCTGTAGAGAGGGAATCCTTTGAAAATAAATCCATCCCCCTTCTTCTGTATCTATTCTTACTTGATGCTACCATGCCTGATCTAAAGAGGCACTCTGCAAAACACGTCCCGGCATTTGAGCGGCTAACATTCACTCAGTGAGTCGCTCATTCAGCAAATATTTGTTGACCGTTTGCCACATGCAAGGCAGTGGGGGTCTAAACGCATATAAGACATGGTTCTGACACACAGGTACCTTAATGCAGATTCATTGCAGAACTAGGGTTGTCTACTGAGGATCGGAAAATCTGAAGCTAAAAATAAAATGAAGTTTTGACTGTATGTACATGACATAAATTTTGGATAATCTACCCTTCAAATATTCAGAGGATTAAAAAGTAATAAAACTGCAATGGCAACCATATCGAAGTTTTTCCCACTAATTAATACTGATTAAACACAGAAGAGCTGAGGACCAGTAGCCTAAGGCTGAGGAGAACTCAGTATCAGGGCACGAAGACACAAAGAAGATAAATACCAAAAGTAAAATGATAGACACAACGGGACAAGTTGGCCCCGTGCTCACTGGCACCATAACGCAAGCTATTGACACCCCTCACCTGTCTTATTTCAGGAACTTCTAACTGGTCTCTCTGCTCCAGCCCTTGCTCCTCTAAAGTCTCTTTCAACACATAAGCTGAGCAATCCTGCAAAAACATCAGTCAAATCCTGAATCCTTTGCGCAAACCCCTGCTGGCTTCCCATTTCTCCGAGAGGAGAAGCCTAACCTGCCGCGCCCGACATGCTCTGCTCACTCTGATATTCTCTGGCCCTTTCTCTTGCCAGACACACTTGCTTCTTGGACATTCCTTAAAATGCCAAGTGGTGCCCATTTCAAGGCTTTTTTACTTTTTGTGATCGTTTTCTGCATGATTACTCCATTCATATCCATTAGGTCACCTTCCTAGTGAGAGCCTCACTAACCACTATCTAGAACCGCGACCTCAGCCCTTTCCCATATTCACACTTCTGAGACCCCTGCCACGTTTTGTTTTCCTTTTTGGTATTTGTCATCATACACTATATGTTTTACTTAACTCCCTTTTTCATTGTTCAGCTAGTTTACTAGCATGTAAATGCTGTAAGAATAGGGATTATTGTCCATTTTGTTCCACCCTGTATTTTTGGCAACTAGGTCAGTGCCTGACACATAATAGATGTTCATTAAATATTTGGTGAATGAATAAGTATAGAATACATAAGAAAGCTTCATGCTCATTTATTAGAAAGAAGTCAAGAGACTCCCCTCCAAATTGGCTCCCATCCCCAACACAGTCGACGGCAGCCTCCATGGGTAGCCATTCCCTTCCAAAGCAGCTCCCACCCTGGGCACTAGCCCATTCATCAATCAGCCCACAGCATTCTTGGACGGGCCCCATGGCTGGGAGTCCTGGGGACCAATCCTCACCATCAGCTTGTCCAAAGAAACTGTGGCTCAGCCATAACAAGATGGTGTATACAGCCCATACAGAGCCACCCCTGGGACACCTGGTTCTGGTGTCAAAGGGGGATTATGTCCCTGGGCCCTCTAGGACACCTTCAAGACTTCTCTTTCAAGATCAGAAGATGAGCTGATCTACCTAATACATAGAAACAAACACTAAGGGTTAAGCAGAATTAAGGAGACAAAGGAATACATTCCAAACAAAAGAACAAGACAAAGACTCCAGAAAGACAACAAAATGGAGATAAGCACTCTACAAGATAAAGAGGTCAAAGTCATGGCCATAAAGGAGCTCACTGAACTTTCAAGAAGAGTAGATGAGCAAAATGAGAACTTCAAAAAGAGACAGAAAATAATATATCAGATAAGGGACTAATAAAAAAAATACATAAAGAACTCATATAACCCAACATAAAAAAGTGATTAAAAAATGAGCAGGGGGCCTGAATAGACATTTCTCCAAAGAATATATACACATGGCTAACAGACACATGAAAAGATGAAACGCAGATCCAAACCACAATGAGATACCACCTCACATCTATTAGAATGGCTGTTATCAATAAATCAACAAACAACAAGTGTTGGTGAGCATGTGGACAAGAGGGAACCCTGGGGCACTGCTGGTGGGATTGCCAATTGGTGCAGCCACTATGGAAAACAACATAGAGATTCCTCAAAAATTTAAGCATAGAACTACCATACAACCTGGCAATTCCACTCCTGGGTATTTATTTAAAGACAACAAGAACACTCTTTCAGAAAAATATAAGTATCTGTATGTTCACTGTAGCATTATTTACAACAGGCAAGACGTAGAAGCAACCTAAGTGTCCATCAATAGATGACTGGATAAAGAAGATGTGGTTAGTATACTCAACAGAATATTATTTGGCCATAGAAAAGAATAAGGGGAGTTCCCTGGGGGGCGTAGTGGCTTAAGGCTTCGGCGCTGGCGCTGTCAACTGCTGTGGCCTGGGTTCAATTCCCAGCCAGGGAACTACCCACATATGACAAAAAAAAGAAAAAGAAAAAAAAAGAAAAGAATAAGATATTGCCATTTGTGAAATGTGGTATTGTGCTAAGTGAAATAAGTCAAAGAAAGGCAAATACATATGTGAAATCTAAAAAACAAAACTAATGAACAAATAAAACAGAAACAGACACACAGACACAAAGAACAAACTGATCGTTGCCAGAGGGAGGTGGGTAGGGGGATGGGAGAAAAAGTCAAAGATATTAAAAGGTATAAACTTTCACTTACAAAACAAATAAGTCACGGGGATGCAACGTACAGCATAGGGAATACAGTCAGTAACATCATGATAACCTTGTATAGTGACAGATGATTACTAGATACTGTAACCATCTAGATGATCACTTTGTAAGGGATGTAAACGTTGAGTCACTATGTCGTAAAGCTGAAACTAACATAATAATAATGTAAGTCAACTATACTTTAATGAAGAAGAAAAAAGCAATAAAAAGGAATGATAATGTCATACTATGTAAAGTATGTGATTAATTACCATTAACTTAATTCCTTTCCCTATTAAAAAAAGATTTAATTTGTCCACAACATACTAATTAGTTATAGTTCACATATCTGTATTATCTATTTAGAAAGATATTTTAAAGGTTTAAAGTGGAATAAACCTGATTTAACAGCTGCTTTACAGGCACTTGATACTCATAGTTGTGTGACACAAAGCAATTTATCTTTGTTCCCTAAACTTCAGTTTTCCTCATCTATAAAATAACGATGATAATAATGCTTACATCACTGGGAAATGTTTTGAGAGAATATGTGTTAGAGTATTGGTGTAGTCCATGGCTCATAGTAAGAGCTTGACAAATTGTAGTTATTATTGCTATTGCTCATTGTACTGCCTTATTTTTCTATTAATTAACTCCTTGTATTATTACGTTTTTAGTTTTGAATTGAAGAACCTCATTAGAAATTGTAAATCCAATATACTGAATAGACTTAGGTATGGTAAACCCAATATACTAAATAGGTTTACAACCATTTGGAGGCCATAATACAGGGGCCAAGTGAGGGACCAATACATTATTAGCTTCCTGAAACAGATAATTATTCAACTGGAATCCTGACAGGGACCACCCTGATTTGCATGAGGCATAGGTATTACTCAAACTGTCCAAAATTCTGATTCATGATTCCAAGCCCAGCCTACAAAAAGAGTATTAAAAGCATCAATATGTAGGATGTATCATGGACTCTAGCAAAGAGTAGGCATCAGTAGCATAAGGAGACAGAATTTCTGAAAGCTCCTCTTTCCATCAGTCTATCAAGCAATTTTTACTAGACAGGCGCTTTAAACAGCTAAGCCGTGATACCAGCTATCAAGCAATTTTTGATTATAAAAATACAAAATATAAGAAAGTTAAAAAATATGTATGTAGTTTCTGTCCTTGAAGTGCTTAAAATCTGGCTGGGATAAGCTCAATACCCAAACATAATAAAAAATTAGCTAGCAATGGGAGACGAATATGCAAGTAATGTCATAAGTCAATATAAGTTTCATTGTCATGAATGCTGGAGAAATTACACTTACTAAATCAAAGAAAAGCTAAAATAAGGAACTTAGTGTAGCTAGAGTTAATCTCTTGGAAGACAGACACTGTACTAGTTCTTAAAGGAAGAACAGAACCTAGACAAGCATGGCCATGCAGATAAGCTATCCCCATGGCAGGACACAATTCTAGCAAATGCTCGGAGTTATGAAGGGGTGGGGTGTTTGGAAAAGAGGAAAAGTTTTAATAAACTCAGTAAAAATGAGCATGATGAATGTCTGAATTCTAGAGCATTTAGGCATTGAACAAGTTGTTTTAGTTTGAATTGTTGATTCCCTCCAACCTCACTCTACAAACTGGTGGTGCAGATCCAAAAGAGTGTGCGACAGAGCACAAGTGGTTTGCAATTGCCACTTTCAAAGTCTATAATTTATTTTTCTTTCTCTCAAAATAATTTAACAAGAATTAAGATGAATAAATCTGGGGAAAAGCTGAATAAGTAGTAAAGAGAAATATAGGACACAGTTAATGCAAGCACTTAAAGAATATTTATTGAGCACCTACTATGCACTTGGCATTGTCCTTGATGCTGATGATATTGACTTAAACAAAACAAACTAAAATCCAGACTTCCATAGAGCTTGCATGTTAGTATAGGTGTATGTGTGGTAGTGATGGTGATAGTGGTGGGAGAGGGGATATTATGTCTGAATATATTTCTCATTAGTTATAGATACCTTTTAATTGGGCTCAGTTCCTAGAATTTCTTTATGGTTCTTACTGAAGGCAAATCTTGGTGGTCTCGACTTTATCAATTATGAGTTAAATTGATTGAATACTTACTGTATTCTAAGAACATTATTTACAGTGTTTACATATCTTATCTCACATAATTCTTGTATTTAAAAGCTACTATTATCCATATTTTATAGGTTAGCAATTGAGCTTGAAGTAGGTTTCTTGTACAAAAAAATGTTTCTATGCAATAAATGAGAAAGATAGACCAAAACCACAGCTCTTTTGGAATCCTGAAAACCCACTCTATTTTCTAAAAACTTCTTATATTGGCCCTCAAGGAATTTCAAAGCTAAAAGAAGAATTATTGAATCTACGGGACAGGCATCAGGGTTACTAGAATGGGCCAGTAAATCCAGGACCAAGCAATCTGAACCCTATTCCAGCTTTGCTTCTAACACACACTGTGGAACAGAATAACTGGCCATTTCAGTTCTCTACCTTAGGTTTTTTTTTTTTAATCTATGAAATGGGTCTAATCCTCACCATTCATATTTCAGAGATTGTGCGTCGATGAGTGCATGTGGGTATGTTTATAGTAGCAGGATGAAAGGAGGGCAATAATGAGATAAGTAACATATATTATTTAGAAAAGCAAGAGGTATCATCTGGATGTAAGTTATTATCATCAATGACATGACTTTCAAAAACAGTCATTTCTATAGACAAAATCATATGGACATCTGGCACAACAAACTCCGTATATGCTTAATCAAAATGGTACTTTCATGTAAGAGACAGGCAATTGGAAAAGGAAGAGGACTTAGGTTATACATCTATAGAATGATCACATTGCTCCTATTAGGGTGAGCAGAATCAGATTTAATTGCTCTCATCATTACCTTTAAAAAGTTAAACCCAAGCGAATATGATATGAATGTTTATCAAACTCAAACAACTTAAAGCTAACAAGAAAACAAAATATATATAATACCCTTTGGTTAGAAGTTTTCATTTCTTTTCCTTCTGCAGAAATCTCTCCTTCTAGAAATAGGTGGCCAAGTCAAGTTCCTAAAGAGTGAGCTTGTGATGATTGCTCAGTCAATTCCCAAAGTATTTGCTTTACCTCACATTTATTTGTTTTACCCATTAGTTCACTGTTCAGTCCTGCAAAACCCCACACTTCATCCATTTCAAACTATTTGTAGTTCTTCAAAGTCCTCTGCTTCTTAGCTCAGTGCTTTTGTCATTCCTCCTAGCGGACATGCCTTCCTCACTCCTGGCTGTTTGGCAAAACTCCATTAGCTGTCAAGATTCAATTCAGGGGTGACTTGGCAGTAAAACCTTTCTTGGCCAGTCCATGTAAAATTAGCCAATGTTGTTCTGTCCCTACAATATTCTGGAGAGACATCCATTACTAGTCCCGTAATAGTTCAAAACACTTACTCGTTTATATATGTCTGTGTCATTTCCAAGATTGGAAGCTTCTTGAAAGCAAGGACTGATTTCTATTGATCTTAGTTTTCCAGACTCTAGCACAGTGCATAAATCACAGCTGTCCTTCAAAAGTATTGATAGATGAAAGAATAAATGATGCCCCATGAGTCACATTCTGATATCTGTAAATATATGTATGTGCGCCTATATACACATGTATATAGATACATTCCAAATGTACTGCCTTTGTTATTATATAAAAACATCTATAAAATATACTAAAACATACCACTCTCAAAAAATCCTTTTGACTGCACTATATTATAAAGGTCCAATTAATTAAACAGTCATTGTGGGATGAAACATTGTGAGATTAGTGACTTATTTTGTGCAGAAAAAAACATTGACAAGAGATGTTTCTATCCTTTGAGTTTTAACCACCTGAAAGTTTTGGGTCACTGTGATACCAATCGAATTAAATCATGGCAACATGAGCAGCTACAGACTATAAAAGAGACTTTACCAGAACCAAGCAAATAAATACTTCCAGGCATGATGGAAATAAAGCCAAATGCTTTAAAAATGCAATATAAACTAAAACAAAAATTAAAAATAAAAACATCAGCTAAGAGTTTATTGTAAGAACTTGGTAAAATATCAGATGACAAGTGAATTGCAAACTCTTTTACAAACATTGCTATCTCAGAAGAAAAAGATAACTCTAAAAGAAAATTACAACATTTGCAAGAAAGTGCAAAAGCTAATCCTTGAAAGGGCATAAGCACACTTAAAATTGAAGTTAAGCTACTCAAAGCAAAGTTATATATGTTGTACCAGTGTAGCAACGTAAATGGTTAGAGTTTCTATTGATTAATGCCTCAGGAGTGGTGACCTCTCTCAGCATAGGTTAGCCAAAGTACTAAGAATTTATTATCCAAAAGTTATCTGAATTAAGATATTGCTGGTGAAAGTCTTTTTATTCCTTTGCTAATAAATATGAAGTGAGACAAATTTAAAGCTAAACCCACAAAGACTACTGATAGTAGAGTGAAAAAGGGACTTCCTGAAACCCTGACCAAAGGAACTTCAGACTAAGGTTTTCCAGCACTAGTGAAATATAACAATGAAATATCAAAACAATTATCTCTTACTCTAAGTTATTTATGAAAATTTCCCTGAAAAAAATCACTTTTCCCCTTCAAAAAAAATGAGGAGGGAAATCATTACAATTCATTGAGATAACAAAACAGTGTATGGCATACCCATAATTTGAAACAGGAGATGGTGATGGAGACATTTAAGTTGATATCTGGGCACACTCTCTAGGTTTTTAAATATCTCCTTTCATGTTGTTTACTATATTATAAACACAGAAAAAAAAACTGCTGAAGTTAATTTTAAAAGTAGTAAAAAGTAAATTCTGCAGAACTCTGCAAAATGATTCACAGAACGCTTCTAAACGGTGGTTGTAAAAGAATCGGTCATCAAAACATAAAATCTACCTGTTTGAAATTCAAATATTAAACAAAAAGGATTACAAAAGTGTGAACAGCAGGGAGTTCTTCAATGAAACTTGTAAATGCAGAAAATGAAACTTTAGTACCCAGGCATATTAAAATACACCCCCAGTAAAATAAAATAGGGAACCACTTTACATTGATATCTA
Source organism: Lyroderma lyra (assembly GCA_004026885.1). NCBI lineage: Eukaryota > Metazoa > Chordata > Mammalia > Chiroptera > Megadermatidae > Lyroderma > Lyroderma lyra. The sequence continues at coordinate 126,432 of PVJL010000366.1, read as the reverse complement.
AGACCTAGAAAAAGATTCTTATTTTAGGTATTAAGTCTTAACTGCCCTTTTAAGTATTTTTTTCTGAAAGCCAATAACTTTCCTCCTGGATTTCCTACAATAAGAAATACAAGTTCAAAATGCTAACAGAGGATGTAATTCACTTAAATTATGCAACTGGAATTGCACAGCTGGCCTGTCTGTCCGGCTTAGTGCTGAATGAACAGTGTCAGAAAGCCTCTCCGATGATACTGCCCTCCTTCCTGACAAGGGGTGAATCTCCCAAACTTAGGCTCAACTTCAGAGGCTCATTAGCTACAGCAAGTGAATGTCAGTGGGGTGACAAGGCTGGGGCAACGCGTCCACGCAGCTGAAGCAACACAGCCCACCCAGAGCTGAGGATCTGTATGATCAATATCACCAACTTCTAAGGACAATAATGTGTTTATATGAGCAGGATGGTTAGGTATTTCACAGATCACATCCTAATGACATTACAGCCACTAAATTCAATCCCCAGCGCCAACAATTAAGCTGCAGAAACACAGGCAGCTCACAGCACTTTGACAAAGAAAGACTTTAAAATCCTCATCTAAAGCATTTTCTGTAGCTTTTTACTTTCTCTGATTTCTTGGTTCTGGCCTACCTAAATCATTTTCAGCTTTTCCTCCCCCCACTCCACCCCCAAGTGTGAGCGTGAACCTGAATTACAAACAGTTAAACCTGAAGGTCACTTCACAGCAGCGTTTCTACATGCTCCCCCAGCCCGGCTGCACGGCAACAATAAAACAAAGCCTTTGCAACCACCTGTAATAATCTGCCTGCTCAGCCGGCAACCCGAAAAGTCCTGAAGCTACACAAGGTAGACATTTTCTGCAGCTGGTTTAACATGTACATTGTGCCCAGTTGCCGGCTCGCCTCCTCTTACCTTCACGTTAGTCCGGAGTGCACAGTAACATGCAAAGAACATTGCAGTAAATAAGGAGCATATGGACCGGTATTCAGCGTCTCAGCACAGCGCAAGCCCCACACACACACGGTCCTGGGCATGTGCTACTAAGGAGCATCCGTTCCCTCTGTCAGTTTGAAAATGCATTGATTTCTGTTTTCTCTGACTACAAAACGACATGTCTCGAAGGCACTGAGTGAGAGCTCAAAATCTCTTCATTGGCTATATATAGCATTGTGCCCAGTAATTTCAATTAGCCAAGAATTCAGCATCTCAAAGTTCAGACTTCAGTTGCTTTTCCTTCTAGCATTTTAAATCACTGGGTGAAAAAAAAAAAAAAAAAAAAAAAAAAAAAAAAAAAAAAAAAAAAAAAAAAAAAAAAAAAAAAGAACGGGAAGGGGGAATGAGCTCACCCAGGAAGCATAGGGGTGGGGGGGGAGGTGAAGAATTGAAATTTAACCAATGAGTTACTTATATTTCTGGAGAGCCCTGCTGTTATCCTATTAGACACTTTACAGTGGGATTGCATCGGGCAGACTGTAAATGAAGAGGAAACCCGTTTCCCTGTGGAGGTTTCATATGGGCTCTGCTCTGTGTTCCAGGCTATTCTGATGCAGCACCCTGTTTGGCAAACACTACAAATCACTGCAAACACATCTCATTCTGCTTTTCCCCGAAATAGAACCAAGACCAAAGGATCCCTGTCTCATAAAGTCCCCTAAAATGCACGCTGGGTTCCCCCGGGGGGGGGTGGGGTGGGGAATCTACAATGACAGAGCTGAGGAGCACCACCTTCTCTTACTTCCCTGTCCTGTAATATCTGTTCACGTCTTCCAGGGGTAGCCAAAGTGGCTAGGCTCACTAATAAAACAGTGCATCCAATTTTCCAAAAGTAAGCTTCATTGGTAAATGACAGTCAATGATAGAGGATGGGTTCAGAATGAAGACAGAAGAGGCCAGGGGATAACATAACCACAGACTCTGTAGCTACTGCTGCTGAATGTAATATGTTCAGCTGGCTCTGCAAGTGAGAGAGCAAGGGAGAAAAATAAAAGCTTCTGTCCTCGTGAATCCATAAGGGGAAAAAAAAACTTAATTCAAAAACCTCGTCAGATCCCACTGTCTGTTGCCATTCCTGTCAGGCACCGGATGCTGCAAATTAACTCAATTTCTGCTGAGCCAAAGGACAAAGTCCAATTTAAGGTTATAAACTCTTATTTCCAGCCTTTAGGAAGCCCTAATGCTCAGCTAGAATTCTAAAGCTATCTGGCGAAATGCAAGCAGAAATGAACAGTTCTCACTGCAGCAAAAATAGTGGGAGGAAAAAGAGTGGTTATGTCTTTGCCACGACGTTCCCCAGCAGCTTACAGCAACAGGGAAGATCAGCATCACTCACCAGCAAAAGCTGCAGTGACTTTTAGGGTTTCTCTTTCATATGTTTTGCATAAGCCACCTCCCCTCTGGAGCCTGCAGCGGTGCTGAGGTACTGTTAGAGCTACTGGGCATTTCTCGTGGGCAATGAGGTGAGGCGGCGTCAGGAGGAAGCAAGGTACTTAAGAGAGAGAAATTAAAGGAAGAAGAAAAGGATTTTCTATTCCCCTCCTAATGACAAGCGTTCACAAAGTGTCGTCAGTTCTGACTAAATAGCTATTTTGGGCTGTCATTGTTTGTGCCTTTTTTTAGGAAGGAAAAAGGCAATCTTGTCATAAGCTAGAGATTCTTTAGCATCACAGAAGAAGGCAGCCACTTAATTTGATTCTCAGTTCCGTCTGTCATGTAGGTCTAGATAATTACAAATCGTAAACACTTGCAACAAAACCAGTGACTTCCAGGACATTAAAACAACTGACATGGATGCCCAACTCTCATTATTCCACAACTTTTAGTAATGGCTTTAAATTGCAGAACCAAGGAATTCGGTTAACAACTCTGCTCTCCTGAGGTCATAGCAGGTCACATTTCCTGCAGCACTTCCCAATAAATAAACTCATACACAGCAACTCAATGCCAGGGAAAACACAGGAGAATTGTTAAATGCCTATCTTCACTGGGGGTTCAGAGGATTTTTTTTTTAAATCAGTTTTTCAATCTGTAAGTACTGTTAATTTTTTTCCACTACGAATTTTGGGGGGAAAGCAACTTTAAATCTTTCTTCTTATTATTTTAATAGACCCTAGCATATTTACATGGCCCAGGAGAGAGAGCGCAAAACAGCTGGGAAATGTTACAAATCTCAGAACAGTTCACAAGCAAAGATTTCAACAAAATGAAGTTACAGGTGGAAAAGCACGTGTCTGTTTTCCTGGCAAGGCAGTCACGGATGACTTCTGCTGACAGGGCTTTGTATATAGTGTTAATGTGTGCACCATATAAAGAAAGGTTCTTAGACCACGTGAACCATCTTAAAACTCCCATATACACTAACTCATCCCACAACATCCCAGGACAGACATGGGCTGTACCTATAGACAGACACACTGTCTAATTTTCTTAAGTGTACTAGGATAGCTGACTTACTGTTCTCGTTGCATAGATGCAGGAAATGAGGCATTAACTACAATGACAGAGCTCCACTAATAAGTACGCCCTATTTTTAGGCCAAGGCTTCAACAGGTCAGTGTACCTGTTAAAAGAATAACATTTACTATTGAAGAAGGAAATTATAACTGGCTACATATTTTTGGAGACAGCATAGTAAATCTAGGCTCCAACTGTCACAAGCAAGTAATCCTGGAAAATTACTTCTATGTCAGATCCTCTCTTTTATCATTTGTACAATGGATATTTATAAAACGGGGATGGGAGTTCCCTGGTGGTGCAGTGGCTAGGCTTCGGCGCTCTCAACGCCATGGCCTGGGTTCGATTCCCAGCCAGGGAACCACCCCCAAATAAATAAATAAACAAACAAACAAACAAATAAATAAATAAATAAATAAAATGGGGATAATACTTAACCCATAGTGTCATTCCATCATCAAAATAGTCTGTATAAAAATCAAAACCATACACATATTAGAAGAAAAAAGATTTGCTTTTGGTTTTGGAGTAGAGAAGTCTGAAGCCATATACGAAAAGATAATTAATTGTGACCACATAAAAATAAAAAATTAAAAAAATTAAAAAATCTTCTGCTTGGCTAAATTATATACAATGATGAACTGGAAAAATATCCAATGGAAATTTTTTTTAAATAGAAAGAATTTTCATAAATCTGTAAGTAAAAATATAAAACTGAATAAAAAAGGCAAAGAACATAAAGTGGCAATTCACAAGCACAAAACACAAAAATGTTCCACTACATTCATATTTGAGGAAAAGCATAAAAATTAGAAAATATTTTTAAATCAATACATCAAGTACTAATGGGAATCCATTAATTGGTAAAAACTTTTGGGAAAGTAATCCATAAGATATTATAACAAGGAATATTTTGATGTAGTTATTCAACTTTCAGAAATTAATCCTAGATATAGATATACATATAGATATATATAGATATACACATAAATATGCATACACATATATTATATATATATGTATATTATAAATACCCATTAGTGAAAGACTTATTTGTAAGATTATACTTCTATGACACTGAATACTAAGCAATTATTAGAACAATACAAGGTACTTGAACATATTTGTATATCGAAAGATGTCCAAATTATAATGTTAAATGTAAAAATAAGGGTGCTAAAGAGTCTGTATAGCATGAACCTCTATTTGTGTGTATGTTTATATATAATTATGGTTGGTGAGTGAGTGAGAGAGAGAGAGAGAGAGAGAGAGAGTGTGTGTGTGTGTGTGTGTGTAAAATTTTTGAAGTGTTGCTCCTTGGGAATTGAGATTTGGCTTAGGAAGAGAAGCTAAACATCCCATTTTTAAAAATCTTATACCTTTCTATATACTACAGCAGCTTCACACACAATGAACTATTTATCCAACTATCCTCTCAGTAAATGAGAGAAACAAAGACAAGAAGGGAGGAAATTCTAAGACCTGCGAGGGGATTTGCCTATTATCGCTCTCAGTGAGCACAGGTCAGGGGATAGTCATGACACAAGGGATAGAAATCTACCTGTTCCTGAGTTCACCTTAGCTCCTAAGTGCCTCTTGTAGGTAGACACTTCCCTGGAAGGCATGTAATTCTAGCATGTGATACATTTTTCTTAAAGTATGGCCCTAAAATACAACCCAACTACTATATTTGGTTCTGAAGTGAAAAAGTGACAGAGTAAATTTGACTCTAATCGGTTTTTACCTTATGCACTGAGTTTAGAACCTGAAAGCGACATATATTTTATTTTTCTTTTTTATTAAACAATGAACATTGCTAGACCATATGTTTGTGTTCCCTCAAAATTCTATGTTGAAATTTAATCCCAAATGTAATATTTGAAGGTGAGGCCTTTGAGATGTGATTAGGTCCTTATGAATGGAATTAATGTCCTTATAAAAAAGACCCCAGAAATTTCCCTTATCGCTTCCACCATGTGAAGACACATCGAAAAGAAAGCCAACTATGAACCAGGAAGCAAATTCTCACCAGACACTGAATCTGCCGGCACCGTGATCTTGGACTTCCAGGCTCCAGAACTGTCAGAACTAAATTTTTATTGTGTATAAGCCATCCAGTAATATAGCATTTTATTCTAGCAGCCCAAACAGACTAAGACAGTTATGCAATACTTTTAGAATATAACCTAGGTTTGTAAAATGCTTTTTGAAAATATTCAAGCAATATGCAATCATAAGCTAATAATACCATAACAGCAACAATATCTGTAAGTAGGAACATATAATTCATATCTGTACATTTTCCTTATCTATAAAATAAGGAAATTAGACCAGCTAGTCCTTTCTTAAATACAGAATAGCTTTGGTAGGTTTGCTTGCTTTTTATTTTGCTTTATTTAGGCAGGACACAGAAGATAAGTTGAAATATTATCAATCCACCAGGTTATATTGCAGACCATTTCACTCAGAATCCCTGGCTGTGGAACCCAAGCATCAGTAGTTTATAAAGCTCACAGATGATTCCAATGTGCAGCTAAGACGAACAATTAATTAGAGAAGAGGTGGTGAAAAGCAAATTGATTCTGTAAAGGGCCAGAGAGTAAATATTTTAGGCCTGTGAGCCATAAGATAATTGTCACAACTACTCAGTTCTTACAACTACTCAGCTTTGATGTTACAATAAGAAAGCAACCATAGATGTTACATAATGTGTTCTAACAAAACTTTATTAATAAACATTAAAATTTAAATTTTACGTACTGTTCCCATGTCAGGAAATACTATTTTTCTTTTTATTTTCTTTAACCATTTAAAAATGTGAAAAACATTTCTTAGCTTGTGGTTCACTAACCTCTGCTCTAGAGTCTCTAGCAGTGGTTTTCAAAGTGTTGTCTTCAGTCTAGCATCACCAGCATAAGATTGGAATGTATGAGAAATGCAAATTATCAGGTCATACCTCAGATCTATCAAATCCAAAACTCTAGGTATGTGGCTCAGGAATCTGTGTTAACAAGCCCTCCAGGTGATTTTTGTGTAAACTAAGGTTTGAGAACCACTACTCTAAAGGAAGAGAGGAAAAAACTGATAGCTAAAATACTCGCAGTGTAGGAAGAGAGAGACTCCAGAGTACAGGTAAGGCATTAACCTTAGGGGGGAGAAAGTATAGAAAATAAAGAGCAAATGACTACATGTGTAAATGAAATAATTCCAGAGTGGAGATTGTGAAGATTAATAAACAGAAACCTCATTCAAATTGGAGTTGGGAAAGCCTGTAGGGACATCTCTCATGCTCTACCACTCATCAATTACCCCAATAGGAAGAGACATACTTTCCAAACTAACAGGAAAATGGTTTCCTACTCTACTACTCCAGCAAGAAGAAGGAGGATCTTCTTCTGGCCTGGCAACCACTCAGCCAATGAAAGACCATTAAAACTCAGCCAATGAAAAGCCACTACACTTTGAATCTTCATTTCCCTCCAATGGACTCTGTATACAACAGCCTCTCTGAACTCCACCTTTCCTCTATCCACTCATACACGGATTGTGACTGTGTAAGGGGATATGTTCTGAGCAATGTTTTGTTAGGTGGTTTTGTCATTGTGAGAATACCATAGTGTGTACTTACACAAACCTATTAATAGATGGTATATGGCTATATGGCAGCATAGCTTGTTGCTAAGTCTATACCACATGTTACTACACAAAATAATATGAAATTAAATCAAGCACAAGAAGAAATAATGCAATCAAGAGACAAGTAAACATGAGATGTATGAGGTTTGGTAAAATAATATATGGTGAATATTTAAATTAAAAAGATATGTTACGAAAGAAGATATTGCCATTAACCCCTCTCAAAATACTCCCCCCAGCTTCCAACACACTTATTCCTTATCCCATGTTCTTGTCACTTTCTGAAGCACTTCGGGAGGTCCTCTTTCATCAGTGTCATGGCTGCCTCAATGTCCTGAATCAATTCAAAATGTTTATGTTCATGGTCCTTTTGACTTTGGGGAAGAACCAGAAGTCACAGAGTGCCAGATCCGTTGAATAAGGTGGATGGGGACACACTGCAGTGTTTTTATTTGACAGAAATTGCTGTATCAAAAGTGAAGTGTGACATGAATCAAAGTGTCTTTTACTGTGATAATTTTTTTATTTAAATATTCACCATATTTTTATCATGACTCCTATCAGCGTAACATGTCGTACTATTTCATAACGAACTTCTTTCATAAAGAGAAAGAGTACACTCTAAACTAATGATAAGAAGTATAGTAAATACATAAACCAGTAACAGTCATTTATTATAAAGTATTGTATACTGTCACATAACTATATGTATTATCCTTTTATATAACTAGCAGCACAGTAGGTTTGTTGAGACCAGCATCACCACAAACATGTGAGTAATGCATTGCACAATTGCATTGTCATGGCTACAAAGTTACTAGGCAATAGGAATTTTTCAGCTCTAATATAATCATATGGGACCACCGCCATATATGTGGTCCATCATTGACCAAAATGTCATAGTGTGGCTGATGACTAAAATAACATTCCTCTCCTTTGTTTTCAGGAATTATGTGTGGTTCCTTTGGACTAGATGTCTTGAATAGCAATTCTTTGTTGTTCCTGAATAAACCCATTTTGTTGGAGAGATATCTAGCTGTCTATTTGTTTTTGGTCACAACGCTCAATGCCCTGAGATGAATGCCAGTTGAGGGAGGGGGCTATAAAACACCTTAGAACTTAGAATCCATTCTCTCTTAGAAACTAACAGCTCATACCTTGAAGGAAAGAAACAACAACAATTTGAGTTTCAATTCCTTTTCTGTCACTTAGAGCTGTGTAACCTTGGGCAGGTTACCTAACCTCTCTCTGCCACAGGGTATTTCTCTGTAAAATAAGCTAAGAAACCTACTAAAATAAATAAGAAAGGCAAACTGCTTGGCCTACTACCTGGTACATAGTAAATTTAATCAGTGGTGGATTTTAGCATAAAAAAGACTGAATTGATAGAGGTATGGAAAAGGATAAAAATATGTTATCATCTCTCTTGACTAACTTCTAAATACCTAGCAGATTTCCTTGTAGATGTTTGTAGACCTTCCAGGACTTCCCTATGATTACCAATCAGCCCTAAAAAGAATTCTCAGAAAGTTTGCTTATCTCATTATAATCCCTATTGCTTTAATATTTTTGGAATTTCATGCATCCTCCTTGGGTTTTATTGAGATAATAATAACTGACTTACAAATTACAAAGCATTTCAGAGCTTCTCAGGGTTTTCTACAAAAATAACCCTAAAGGCAGAAGAGAATGTATTTATTATCCTTGGGGTATAAGAACAAAATGGAAAGTCTTTGATGTCTCATTTGTTATCTTAAAAATTCATGTAAATGTTAAATTTAAGTCAACAATATCTCTGTGTTTGTTATAAAGTATTTTTTATAGACCTTCTGACTACCAAATTTAATGAGACAAGAAGACTGCAGTGTTTATCTCATGGCTTCGAGTACCCACTGACATACATACTACTGTATATGCCTAACGGTACTCTTGCCTTAGTTCAGAAAGTAGATATAGATCCCATTTGATTCTTGATTCTCACATCAATCTTGAAGATACTGTCAACAACCCTTTGTATTCAGTGAGGAAAAATAGCATAGAGATTAAATGAATTGTTGAGCTTTATACTAAAGCTAGATGTAGAACTCCAATGCTAGGTCTTCCAATTCCAAAGCCCAGAGGACACCAGTGATTCTTAACCTTTCAAATATAACTAAGCTGACCAGAACTCCTGTTTTAAACAGAATAGAAAGCAATGGTACTGTCCCATTTCAAATGGTACATATGGTCAGCCTAGTCTCACTGAGCTAAATTCAAGGTGACAGTAGGCTGACCATACGTACCGTTTGAAACAGGATAGGACCATTGTTTTCTGTCCCATTTAAAATGGTACATCTAGTCAGCCTATATATAACACTCCATTTATATACAAATATTTTTAATGTCTTATTTACTGTCATGATAAACATTAAGTAATATAACCTACCTTTATTAAAGGATTGAAAAATTCAACATAATATAAATAAGAAATAAAAGAGTTGACTTTTTTAAAGTATATTTCAGTGGAAATGCTCACATAAAACTCCACCAATAGCGTGATTATATGATCAGGTACTTCCACTCATATATGTAAACAGACAGCATATGGAATTGTTTATTCAAACATCTCAAGAAGCATTACTCTCTGTGACATAATATTCTGGACTGGTGAAAACACTTAGTAAAGTTCTAAGCAAAACAATGAACAATAATGTCTCATAAGACAGGTTAAGTTGTATTCTTAAATATTCTAGTGTATATCAAGTCCATGCAAGACATGTTTTGTGTTAAATGTATAAAATGGAGCTAGACTTTGGGCTCAGGAAATTCTATTTAGATCTCTAATAGAAAAGATTGTCCAGTTACATAAGTGGAGGATGAAGGACAATTCTTTGATGTGTGGGACGGTCTCTGACAGCCTTTTCCTCCCTTCCAGCTCTTGTCCACTAACCGTAAGTAGTAGTACATGCCCCACATTGCTGTTATAACCAAAATAACACCCTCACAATTTTTTAAATTGCCAATTAAACACCCACAAAGAGCACAGTACTGGCCCTTTGAGAGCTACTTGAAAACACAGCCTGAGAGTAATGTGGATTTAGGAAAACACAGTTGCAAAGATCCCTTTAAATTCCCCACCACAATTATTCAGTATCCAGCATAGTCCCAAAGAGCTTCTATATAAACCCTTGGAGTGTACAAAAGCCTTCTCCTCTAGATTTCTTGAGAAAGGAAAAAAAAAACTAAGAATGCTGGCCTTCTAAGCATCACAGATTCTAATTTATAGGACCAGAAAGACAGTGAGATGAACATATCTTACACAAAAGACAAAAAAATGAGGCTTTGAGAAAAATGATCTCAAAATCCTATCATCCCTTAAAGATCAGATAAGGGCTCATCTTATTGTCAGCTTTCCCCTGACAACATCAGCCCACACAGACTCCTTTTTCTGAGTGCCTACAGCATGTATTGTCTACACTGCCCAATTTAGTACTTGATTATACACTGCCTTGTATTGTTCTCACATTGCTTTTTGTGCCTACGATTCATTTCCTTAACTCTATTTTAAGCCTTTCAAGAGAAAAATACATATATGTCCTGAAAAATAGTTGCACTGGGCACATAGTTATTGTTTAATTATTCTTCATAAACTGACAGATTGACGAGCAGCTGGAAATAAAGAAGTGAAAAGCTATAACTGGGCCTCAGCACTATCTGATAATCAGAACTTCACTTCTTTTAAAAGCATACAATGAGTTTATTATTGTTAGTTTTGTTTATTTTTCAGCTTTCTTGAGGTCAGATTGACAAATAAAATTGTATATATTTAAAGTGTACAATATATGTGTACATTGTGAAATGATTACTGCAATTAATCTAATTAACATATCCGACCATATCATATAGTTATTGTGTGTGTGTGTGTGCGCGCGCGCGTGTGTGTGCGCGTGCATGTGCGTGCGTGTGTGTGTGTGTGTGCGTGTGCATGTGCGTGCGTGTGCGTGTGCGTGTGTGCGTGTGCGTGTGTGTGTGTGTGTGTGTGTGTGTGTGGTGAGAACATTTGAGAGCTACTCTCCTGGCAAATTTCAAGTATATATAATAATATGTTGTTATTAACTATTACCACTACACTGTACATTAGGTGTTCAGAACTTATTTATCTTACAGAAAGTTTGTACCCTTTGACCCACAAATCCCCTTTCTTTGTTTACTCCCAGCCCCTGGTAAACACCATTGTATTCTCTACTGATGAGAGTTCCACTCTTTTTTAAATTTCACACACAAGTGAGATCACGCAGTATCTATCTTTCTATGCCTGGCTTATTTCATGCAGAATAATAAAAGGTCATCTATGTTATAGTACATGACGGAATTTTCTTCTTTTTTAAGACTGAATAGTATGCCATTGTATGTGTGCATGTATAAATTATAAACATATATGCATAAATAAATAAATAAATAAATAAATATAAACACACGCTACATTTTCTTTTACCATTCATCCATCACAGACATGTTGTTTCTGTCCCATGGCTGCTGTGAAGAATGCTGAAATGAACACAGGAATGCAAATATCTTTTCAAAATACTGATTTTATTTCCTTTGCATATATATGCCGAGAAGAGGAACTGCTGGGTCATGTACTAGTTCTATTATTAATTTTATTTTTAGAAATTTTCATACTGTTTTTCCAGAATGCTGTACCAATTTATATCCCTATCAAGAGGGTAGAAGTTTTGCCTTTTTTCCAACAATTGGTTCCCTTGCCAACAATTATCATTTGACTTTACAATAATAGCCATCTTAACAGGCATGAGGTGATATCTCATTGTAGTTTTAATTTGCATTTTCCTGATGATTACAGTGTTGTACATTTTTTCATATGCTTGTTAGTCATTTGCATGTCTTCTCTGGAAATTTTTCTAAAAATGGTCCTTTGTCCATTTTTAAATGGATTATTTATCTTTTTGCTGTTAAGTGAGTTTCTTATCTATTTTGAATATTAGCCTCTTATCAGATATATAGTTTGCAAATATTTTCTCTCATTCCATAGGCTGCCATTCTAATTTTGCTGATTTTTGCTCTGCTGATAAAATATCTTTAGCTTGATTTAGTCCCATTTATTTGTTTTTTATTTGTTTGCCTGTGCTTTTGGTGTCATATCCAAAAACTCATTGCCAAGATCAATGTCAGGGAGATTTCTCCCTATATTTTATTCTAGCACTTTTATAGTATAACTTCAGGTCTTATGTTTAAGTGTTTCATTCATTTTGAGTTGATTTTTATGTATGGTATAAGATAATAATTCAATTTAATTCTTTTGCATGTGGATATTCAGTTTTCCCAACACTATTTATTAAATAGACTATCCTTTCTCCATTGTATTCTTGGTGCCTTTGTCAAAGTCTGGTTGACTGTATATGTATTATTTACAGGCTCTCTATTGTGTTTCACTGGTTTACTTGTCTGTTTTTATGCCAGTACAATACTGTTTTGATTGCTAGAGTTTGAAATACAACTTGAAACCAGGAAGTGTGGAAACTCCAGCTTTGTTCTTGCTCAAGATACCTTTGGCTATTTAGGGTCTTTCATGGTTCCAAATGAATAAAAAATACCATTGTAATTTTGACACAGATTGCATTGAATCTATACATTGCTTTGGTTAGTATACAGATTTATACGATATTAATTATTCTAATACATGAACACAGGATAAAGTTCCATTTATTTGTCATCTTCAATTACTTTCATCAGTATTTTGTAATTTTCACTTCACAGATCTTTTCATCTTCTTAAATTTTTTTCATCTCCTTAAATTTATTCCTAAGTATTTTATTGTTTTTTATGCTATTGTAAATATGATTGTTTTCTAAATTTCTTTTTTAGATATTTTGTTAGGATATAGAAATGCTACTAATTTCTGTATGTTAATTTTTTATCCTGAAACTTTACTGAATTCGTTGATTAGATCTAATAATTTTTTGGTGGAGTCTTAAAATTTTTCTATATACAGGACCATGCCATCTGCAGAGATGCAATTTTACCTCTCCCTTTCTGATTTATCAGTATGCCTTTTCTTCCTTGCCTAATTACTTGGGCTAAAAGTCTAGTACTGTAGTGAAAAGAAGTGGTGAGAGGGAACACCCTTGTCTTATACCTGATGTTAGGGGAAAACTTCCAAAATTTCAGCACCGAGTATGATGTTAGCTATGAGTTTGACATACATGGTCTTTATTATGTTGAGTAACATTCCTTCTATATCTGACTAGTTGAGAGTTTTTATCATGAAGAATGGTAAATTTTTTCAAATGCCTTTTCTGAATCTTTTCAGATGATCATATAATTTTTATCTTTCACTCTATTAGTATGGTGTATCACAAGTATTGCTATCTGTATTGATGAACCATACTTGCATCCCAGAGACAAATCTCATTTGATCATGGTGTATGACCTTTTAATATGTTGTTGAATTCATTTTGCTAATATTTTGTGACAACTTTTGTATCTACATTTATCAGGGATATTTGCTTTTAATTATCTTTTCTCGGACTGTCTTTGGCTTTGGTAACACGGTAATATTAGCCTTGTAAAATCAGTTTGGAATTCTTCCATCCTCTTTAATTTTTGGAAGAGTTCAGATGAACTGGTATTGTCTTTTATAACATTTGGTATAATTCACTGCTGATGCCATCTGTTCCTGAACTTTTCTCTTTGGGAAAATTTCAGATTACTGATTCAATTTCCTTACCTTGTTTTTAATCTGTTCAGATTTTCTATTTCTTCGTGATTCAGTCTTAGCAGTTTGTGTGTTTCTATAAATTTATCCATTTCTTCTAGGTCATCTAAATTGTTTTTGTATAATTATTCATAATAGCTTCTTATGATCCTTTGTATTTCTCTGCTCTCAATTATAAAGTTTCTTATTTTATTTCTGATATTCATTATTTGAATTCTCTCTTTTACTCTATCTAAAATTGGTCTATTTAGTTTACAAGTATCTTTTCAAAAAACCATCTCTTAGTTTTGCCAATCTTATTTTTCAAGTCTTGATTTCATTCATTTCTGCTCTCATCTTTGTTATTTCCTTCCTACTACTAAATAACTTTGGGGTTATCTTCTTTTTCTAGTTCCTTAAAGTGCAAAATTAGGTTATTTATTTGAGATCCTTCATCTTTCTTACTGTAGGCATTTATTGCTATAAACATCCCTCCTAAAACTGCATTTGCTGCATTCCATAAATTTGGTCTGTTGTATTTCCATGTTCCCATTATCATTTGTTTCATGATATATATATATATATATATATATATATATATATATATATATATATACACATATATATATGTATATATATATATACACACACACATATATATATATAAAATTTCCATTTGACTTCTTCTTACACCTTTTGATTGTTCAAAATTATGTTCTTTAATTTCCACATATCTGTGAATTTTCCATTTTCCTTCCTGTTACTGATTTACCACCCCTATGATGATGACTTCCAATCTTTTCTTAATACACACCCCTTCTCTGCACTCCATGTCAATTTATCCAACTGCTTGTTGACTAGTTGAATATCTTACTAGCATCCCAAGCTCATTATGGTCATCACTAAATGTTGAATTTCTGATTGAAATTTCATTCTCCTCCATTTTTCCCATTTTATTGAATGCCACTTCCATCTACCCAGTTTCATAAATCAGAAATCTAGCAATCATCTTTGATAATCTCTTTTGCATACTTCCAAAAGCCAGTCAATTATTAAATCCTATCTTAAATATTTCTAGAATCTGTATTGTTTTCTCCATATCCACAGTCATTATCTATATTCTTACATAGATTACTTCAGAAGTCTCCCAAATGCTTCTCTCACATATAGTCCTGTCTCCTTCTAATCCCTTTTGACTAAAACTCTGAAAGTGATTTTTTCTAAACATAATCTGAATCATACTACTTTCTGTCATGGACATGCTTTGTTGGCTCCCCAGTGCTATTTAAATACAGTCCAAAATAAATAGCAGGATCTTCAAGGTCCTGTATGGTATGAACCTTGCTTGATTTGGAACCAGTTTCCACTTCATATTCCATGTTCCTGTCACACTGAACTTGTTTTAATTCCTAGAAAGTACCATGCCTCTCTCACAACTGCTTTTCCTTAAGTCTAGAATAGTGGTTCTCAACTAGGGGTGATTTTATCCCTAACAAGGAAACGTAGTTATTGTAAGTAGATGGTGGGATGTCATTGGTTACCTGTGGGTAGAAGTCAGCAATGCTGCTAAACTTCCCACAACACTGAGGAGAGCTCCCCATGACAAAGAATTATATAGCCCAAAATGTCAATAATGCCGGATTGAGAAACTCTCCTATTCGCACCCCATGTCTAACTAGAAACATATTTAGCTATCCTGTCTCTGCTTAGATGGACTATATTCAAAGCAACCCATCCCTGACTTTTGCCTGTGGGTCAGGTCCATCTGCTGCGTATGCTTACCACATTTTTCTTTACTTCGTAGCCTATAATTTAGAACTAGTTACTAGCTACTAGCTACTTATTAAATTAATATTTGCTTTCCTTGCCAGGTTTTAAGTTCTATGATGTTAGGAACTGTGTTCAACACAATATCCTTATCACCTAACTAGTCTCTCAAAATCTATATTAAATGATCAATGAATAAAATTATTATATAGGCAAAAAGACTATTAGACTTAGAATGCTATATAGAAATTCCTAGCTTTGCCATTAATTAGACATATCCTTGAACAGGTACCATAACCTTTCATTTGGACTCACTTTAAAATTTATAAAATAGAAAATGTTATTCCTATTAAAAGATTTTGATGAGGATTAAATATTGTGGTGAACTATAAAGTATTTTGCAATGCTACTAAACATTATAGGTTAGAATGGGAATTGATACAAGTACATGGAAGCGAGTAATATAAAACAAAAGCCTTAAAAACATATATCATTTTACTTGAAAATTTCACTTTAGGAACTTACGACAAAAAAAAAAATATTAAGCAAAAATTTAGCTATGTGGATTTTCACAATTAGTTCAATAAATCAATGGAAATCATAAATATCTTAAAATAGAATAGAATATATTTGATAAGGAAGATATGTATATGTTCAATATAATTAATAAGTTTTTCATAAAAATCATATTATTTATTTACATATTTTGTACATATGTACAAACATGTATACACATGAACACATAGGAAAATGTCTAAATGAGAAAATACAGGCAGTAGTTTTCCCACAGTTATAGGGCAGTTTTAATTTTCTTCCTTTTGAGTTTCTGAATTCCCTAAGTTTTCTACAATGAGCATGCTTTTTCAGATTAAAAGAATACATGAGTGAGAAAAACTACTTCTTAATTGTAGAGGGGCTGTAAGTGGTTGCTGTGTTATAAAGAACAAATTAATTACAATAATAAAATAACTATCTCATTCATTGTTAGATAAGGAAAAAAGTAAGAGTAGGATAGGTCATGGTCAAGCACTTAATGAGCATTTACTGCATCTTTCCATGAATTAATTTATGGAATCTGCAAAACAACCTCATTAGGTAGGTTTCTTCATACCCATTTAGTAAGCGAAGAAACTGAGCCTCCTGGAGGCTAAACAAATTGCAAGGCCATACAGGGAAAGAAATTATAGAAATCAAATTCAAAGGAAGGCTTTCTAGTTTCAAGATGTACGTACTTTCTTCCAGGTAGTTATGAGAATCACACTGAGTCAAGTGGGAAACCAGAGCAGGGTGGGTACGTGGCTGTGAGAGGCAGAGGAAGGAGACAGAGGGAAGATTAACACTTCAGCTTGCTTTGGAGGATGACTAGGATTTTCATAACTAAAGATGGAGGAAAAGGATGAGAAAAGGCATGTCCTCCCAAGGGAACACCATGAGCAAGAGTGAGAGTAAACTGGACAGTTTATGGAATTTGGGAACTGGTAGGCAGATGGGTTGGGCTAGAATAGGCTAGAGACAGAAATTTTTGTTTAACCAGTGAAGGGACTTCAAATTTATTTGGTAGGACTTAGCAACAGAAATAAAAGGGACATTAGAATACTAGAAAGTCAGTTATTAATAATACATCATGGTGTGTTAGAAACATAAGGTTGGTTTTAAAAGTACAGTGAATTGACTGATATCTGATCGTGCTGTCTTTATGTTCTTAGGGAGAGAAAGTTAGAAGTAAAAGGCACCTTGGAAAGAACCTAGTACATTTCCTTTATTTTATGGGTGAGAAAACTCTGGCCCAGAGAAAGGAAATTAGTTGCCCAAAGTCATAAAACTTAACTACAGTCCAGGTCTCCAGAGTCCCAGTTCTATGCTCAGTTCTAAGAAAAGGCAGCACCAAACAGTGTGTTTCTCCTACCAGAGCTATGAAGTATGTATTATGATCACTATTTTATACCAGCAGTTACTGAGGTGCAGAGAAATTTTGAAACTTGTATAAAATTACAGACCAAAAGCTTATCTCACTCAAGAATCCATGACCTGCTTATGAATGGAGGTACTGCTTTATTCTGCTATTGTTTCCACAGTATCTAGAACAAGGTTCATAGATAACTAGCATAAATCAATCAAATACTGGCTATTATTTATTATTCTTGCTAAAGATAATATGTTCAGATTTTATGGACATATACCACTAAGAGACTAGAGCAGGGAAAATAATTAAGGAAGTTACAATTTATCCATTTGATTATATATTAATTCTGAACATGACTTCTTTTTCTTTGGTAAGAGTTTTGCTTAGATTACTGGGTGCCACTAATTAATTAAATTGTTTGAATTTTCAAAGCCTTACATTTCACACCAAAGATACAAATTCAACCAACAGATCTGTATGGGCAACATTTCTTTCTTATAAAGGCATACAGATTTTCTTCAAGTATAAATAATTAGACTTGAAAACTAGAATATGGTCAGAATTAAAGTTCACAAATGAGTTAAGTCTTCTTCCTCTGGCAAAATGCACATAAAAGAGTTCACAGCTGGCTGTGTCTACAGCTGCAACATTCCTTTCAAACCTGCCAACTACTCTTCCTCATTTGGGCCATGGATGTCTAAGTGTGAGTAGACAGGAACAAGGGCAACGAGGTTATTAAGGGCAAAGCTTCATCTTATTTTAAGAAAACTGGCCTAATGAGCAATTCATCTAAAATGCAAGCCCTTTATACCTCTTAAATTACCTCCAAAATAAAGTTAAACATATTCAAAATAATTACAACATAGAAGGTTTGTAGACAAGCTAAAATTTTCTTTAATTGTTTAAAGGGAGATAAATTAGAAAGACCCAGATACAAAACAATGCAATTATCTACAAATGTTGCAAATGAATACTTATTAAACATACAAAATTGCATTGAAAGTAATTTTAGACAACTTGGATAAAGTGTCCTCAAAACTCCCCAAAGATATTATAAGAAACAAGCAATTCAGTATGAGAGACTGAATATAGAAGTAGACAATGGCCAGACCACATATGACAATAAATCGTTGACGCACAAACTCTGCATCAACTGGTTCAGCTGGCCAGGACTTGGTCAGTGACTAACAGTTTCTTCAGGTTTTGCCTGTACTTCCCACTCCGGCACTCAGACCAGAGAAAGCCACATATTTTCTCTAAACTAATCACACAGAACACCCCGTACCTGCACTTGGCCCATGCCAACAATCTCCAAGCAGAGCCGGTCGGAAGCCTTCCACCTTTGCTACTAGAAATCGTTTCCACTATTAAGTTTCTGCTACACCCAAATGATAGTAGCTGACTCTCTTGCTACATATAGCAAGTTCTGAAGAAATATCCTGTGCTTATTCTTCTCTGGGCGGTCTTTATTTTCACAAATATTTGCAGAAAGTGGAAATGCGGGATGGCCATTTGTCCCAATTTACCAGGACTGGCACTGGGTTGTCTCCCTTCATCCCAGGGTAATGAATAACATCCCCTTTTATGTTCAAAAAGTCCTTATTTTGAAAATAAACTACATGGGTACCCTGTATTTTGGCAACTTGTTCTTTAGACAAAGGAATTAACAGCAAACTGATGTTAAGTCACTTGACCTAGATCACTGGCAGGTGACAATGAAAAGCAGCCTGGGCCATCAGATAACTAACTTAGTCTGCGATCATAAAATCAGCCGCCAGGTCGTCAGGTCGTCAGGTCGGGGGAGAGTAGGGTCCTCTCTCCTGTATCTGGTTTTCTTTGATGGGGTTTCCAGCTTCATTAAACGGGAGATGGGATTGTAACAGGTGTCCTCTTTTCCCCTCAGGTCACTCCTGCTGCCCCACCCCCCGCAGGATGATGCAAGGGTTGCCATGGCAAACCCTTCTTCCCAGCGCGGGCTAACTTCTGTTCTGTTTCCATTTTCCTCTCCTTCTGCCACGTAGTAAGTCCCTCTTGTCTAGATTTCAGAGTGTAACTCTCACTCCAGCTTCTCTTCTTTGAGAGCAATTTGCTATCTGCCTGCTTTTCTGCAACCCACTGGGCATTTCCAGAGATGAACCCTGGGTGACAGGGACGTAGAAAAATGTGACACTTGTGACCAAAGAAAGCAAAGGCAAGTCTGGAATGAGTCCAATGGAAGTAAGAATTCTTCAATTTATTGATCTCATTTGGAAAAGTGTCCTGTTCTCACATGAAAATAGGAAGTTTTGTAATCTACCTACCGGCTTATATAAATGCATGGCTTTCCCCCAAAGAGCAGCATGTTTGGGGACAGGCTAGGGCTTCAAAGTTTGAAAAACCAAGCTTCAATATGTAAGATCCAAGATGGTAGAGACCATTGCCCTTCTGTCCATCACTATAATTTGAGTGGGGAACTTGACAGGTACTAAATACATATCTGTTCCCCAATGTCTGATTGACTTAGAATCTACCGGTTGCAAGTACAAAGACCTGGGTAAGTTATATACTTTTGCTGACCCTCAGTGTTCTCATATGGAAAATAAGAAAAACAAAGCCATGTAGGGTTGCCATGAATTTGAATGAAATGCGGTATAAAAAATACCTGGTAGACGCCTGGCATGTAATACATATTTGATAAATACTGCTATTATTCTTGTTTCTGTTACTGTTACTCAAGAGGTCATGTTTAGGAGAGCCAGGCTTCCAAGAATATATTCCAATTATTCACACCTGGCTAACTCTCAAAGCAGACTACAACCTGCTTAACTGTCACTCACATTTATGCATTTTTAAAGTGTGGAAAATCTGTACTGAGCTAAGAATATTCTTGATCCCTGCTAGATTTCATCCTGCTTTTTTAATATTCTAACAACTCCTAATTATGAAACGATTAATAAAAAACCTTTTGGCTGTCTGTGGGTGTTGCCTCATTCCAAACCCTAGTCAGAGCAAATATGGATATTTCAGTCTCATTACTACAAAAGTAAAATAAGGATTTTTTTGTAAATAGATGTAACACAGATCTCCTGTTCTTCCTAACTTATACAGTGACAAAAATCGTGAATGACAACTAGACTTCCATAAGAGAGAGGCTAATTTACATTCATGCACATATGCAGATATACTATAAATATCTGTAAATCTGTATGCATTCATTAACAAAGTTATTGAGCACCTACTAAGTGCTCTTTGTGACAGACACTATAGTAGGCATTGAGTCCACAGCATGAACAAAAAAGACATCTTCTTTTCTTTGTGGAGTCAATTTCTTTGTCTCTCTCTTGCTCCCTGTACTAATAAACACACACTCACCCTCCTACAGGTCCATATGCCTCTGTGTGTGTGTGTGTGTGTGTGTGTGTGTGTGTGATTTGTAAATGAGAACCCAGAGACAGACCTATAAAATGTGAATTCTCAGGAAAGTTTGGGTAGGCGTGATTAAGTGCATATTACTGAAAAAAAGAGGTGGGGTTTAGTAACTTTGGGCTATTGCCTCCTCACGTATTTAATTATTTAAGTCTATTTTTATCTTGCTTTGCTGTAGACACTATTAAAGGTATACTGTACCAGATGACAACAGATGACAATGACATTTCTGTTTGAGCGGTAGGGGTTGGCCGAAGGACAGTTCATAAACATGGTCATGCTTATCTTGCTTGTCAGCTTACCTTCCCAAAAGCACATCTGAATGACACCTTGCAGACACCATCAGGAAATACTGACACTTGGACTTACACCGCAAGTCTCCATTACCATTTAGAGAGCTCACTATGTACTAGGAACCACGTTGAGAGGTTTCTAAGCATTCTCCCTAATCCTTACAACAAACTTGTGTGGTAAGAATTATCTCCATTGTAAATATGAAAAAGTAAGTTTACATGATCTTAGACTCATGATACATAGCATTAAGAGTTTGACCTTCACAACTCAGAGCACATATTTAAGTTCCAGATAATAGTAATTTATAGTGTTTTCTTGTGAGGAGTAAATGAAATAGTAAATACTTGGTATGTTTGTAAGCAAGGTAGGTCCTAATTATTAAAATTAGAAGCAAAAACAGGAATAAAATGTTTGATTGGTTCATTATTCCTCCCTGTTATAAATACTGACCAGTATGCTATTCTTAGTTATGCATAGGTCCCCAAATATAGACATATGGCTTTGAAAGGTATATATTATCATTTATAATGGTCTGTGATTCTTTTAGGCTACATAACCAACACTGAATAAAGATCATGCAAAAATGTATATGACTCATTTTAAAGAATTCATAAACATGCAGATCATCATGAAATATAGGCATTAAATTAATATATATAGAAATCCACTTTTATTCTTCCTGTATTTCATATTTTATGAATTAATCTCTTGAAAATTCTTGACTGAGCTTCATTTATTGGGAAACCAGTCATTGAAGGCACAAATTTAGGAAACAGCATAATTATAAATTTTCTCTTGAGTGAATGTTCCATAGGTGGTAACCTTAAAAGGCTTGTAATGTGTCCTTTTGGAATAAACAATTTAACAATCAAATGCTTTTACTCTCCTCTCAGGGTAGAAATCTAATTATGCTTACTTCTTCCCCAATGCATTTTTCATCAGCCATGAAGTAGCCAGAAAAACCTAAGAGGTACACTGCATCACCATCTCTAGCATAACGTTTTCCTTGACCCTTCAGATGAAATTCAGAACTTTATTTAATCCCAAATTTCACCAAGAGTAAAGTGTCACAGTGTAATGTAAAGAGCACTAAGCACAAAGTCCAGGATTTGAAGCTAAGTCTCTATCTTCAGTTTGCTCAGATTAAAATAAATAATGGGGGTTGGCAGTGGTGATGAAAAATAGATGATAATTTTTAAGATCCTTATCAAACACAAGATGTTGCATTTATGGAGTAACAGTCCCAGAGCCACATGGCTGAAAGGGCACATTGAGGGTTGTATAATCTACTCTACAACCTGAAACCAATTGGGACTTAAAAGTAATTTTTCCACTTTGCATTATAAACTATTCTAAGATTTAAAGCAAGCTTGTCCAACCACGGGCTGCATGTGGCCCAGGACAGCTTTGAATGAGGTCCAACAGAAACTTGTAAACTTTCTTTAAAACATTACGATATTTTTTGCAACTTTTTTTTTTTTAGCTCATCAGCTATCGTTAATGTTCATGTACTTCATGTGTGGCCCAAGATGATTCTTCTTCTTCCATTGTGGCCCAGGGAAGCCAAAAGGTTGGACAGTCCTGAAAAGTCAACAGTTTCCAAGGCCCTGCAGGAACTGAGCCCTCCTATCCTCTCATTTTTGTTTCCCACTGGTCTCCCAAAGTGCCCCTCATTCTAGGAGGTTCATCTGCACACTATACTCATTCCACCTTGTAGAGGGGGTTTCATGAAACCTTTCCCACCTTTTCATCGCTCCGGCTCCTTACTTTCTTACCATAGACCTTCAGCATTTCTCTACTTGAACTGTTATAATGATACCATGCTGACCTTCCTGGCTGTAGTCTCTCATGGCTTTCCACATCTTTACATTGAGAGTCAAGTTACACTTTTCCATATATAGTTGTCTCTTTTTCTATAATATTCTTGCCTCCTTTTTAATCTAGCCAACTCCTCATTCTTTCCCAACTATGGCATGCTGAGGGAGATATTGGGGGTTAACTAGAAAAAGAGACAGGTTATATATCTTCTTGAGAAATCTAATTTGAATCCCAGCTATTCCATTCACATTTTAGCCTTATGACCATGGCCAATTTACTAAATCTCTCTGAATTTTATTTCCCTCACCAATAAAATGAAAACAATGCTCCCTAATTTACAGGGCAGTAGTGAATAATCAGCAGAATAATAAAAATTTAGCACCTGGCATGTTAATGTCATTCTTTCTCTAATCATGGTCCATTCTAATTTACTTTCCACATTGCAGGCAATATGACCTCTCTAGAATTCTGAACTCACAATATCACTCCTTTTGTAAAAGGCCTTTAATAGTTTTCTGTTTCCATAGCTTATAAGGCTCTCTCTTGTTTACCTAATATAGACTTATTTCTCACCACTGCCCTTCTTCAATGCTACCTACCAGTCAAATGAAGTGCTTCAAGTTCCCCAATTCTACCGAGGTCTCTCTTATCTCTGGGCCTTAGCATATGCTGTTCCCTTTCCATGAATGCACTCTACTAGCTTCTCTTCATATGAATCCTATATGAACTATGATCACATTTCCCTTTCCTCTTGATTTTATGGTTCTTCTTATGCCTGTCTTGGTCAATGTGAATCTCCTGGGCCCTACGAAGCTCTTATCTACAATCCTCCACCTATTCTAATCCTACCTACCATTCATATATAAGACCACCCACAAGTCTCACCCAGGACCTCTGCATTGACCTCTACTTTTTCTATTATTTAGGAGCATTCACCAACTGGGTCAAAACTCAGTATCTCCCACGATGAAATAGCACTGTGAATGGGAGATCAAGGAACACTGGCCAGGGGAGGCATCTGAGGGGAGATAAAACTCTGACCTAGGCATTCCTTTATTCATTCAACAAGTCTTTTTAAACGTTTATTCTATGCAGAGTCTTGTGCTAGCAGCACACTGTACACTAGGATTAGTAAAGTAATAGGCTTTATTGAGAAGAGGTTATGGGCAGGCATTAAAATTGAACAAGTTTGGCTGGGACTTGATTACAGGCTATAATCTCACGGGACACTGGTGCGATGCTACTCTTAGCACTGGGGCCACTAGAGCTTTGTGATGCTCTTACTCATTTATATCATTTCTTCTATTTCCCCATAGGCTCCTGGCTCCATGTCGATTGAGATAATATTTTTTTAAATTTTGGTCTGTTTTATTGCTATATCTCCAGCACTTAAAACATTATCAAGCACAGGGCAAGCAACTGATAAATATATGCTAGGCACTGTGCTGAGCCTATCTGCCACACAGCATAAGAATTTATTAGTTTATATGTTTGTCTTCTCCACTAGACAGGGGTTGGCAAACATTTCTGTATAGAGCCAGTTGGTAAATATTTTTGGTTTTGCAGGCCACATGATCTTTGTTATAACAGTTCAGTTCTGCTATTGAAGCATGACAACAATCACAAATAATATGTAAATGAATGAGCATGGTTGTATTTCAGTAAAATTTTACTTACAAAAACAAACAACAGGTTGGATTTGGCTTATGGGCCACAGTTTGCTGACCCTCATACTAAACTATAGTCTCCTTGAAGGAAAGGGAAGTACTCATTTGGCATTGCAGTATCTTGCCCAATGCTTGGATATATAATAGCTAATCAATAATAATATCTTTGAATGTTTCCTTTGTGCCAGTCACTGTTGTAAATACTTTAAAAGTACTGATATTTTTAATACTCATAATGACTCTTGGTTTTATTATTCTAATTTCACAGATGACACAACTTTAACCCAGGTAGGTTATGTAATCAGCCAAGGTTACATGGCTGGTAAGTGACAGAGCTGGACAGCTGACAGCTGGACTCCACCCTATGGAGGTTGCAGCTGTTCTGAGAGATGCAAACAAATGCTTTTCTTAAATATTGTTATATGTATGGAGTGCATAGGTTCAAGGTCATGACTTGCTATGTGTTTGTGCATGACTAATATTAAGCTATAATGTTTAAGCCGTTAGTTTGGTTATAAGATGCGTTTCATAAGGGTATGTGATAATCCATAGTAAATTGTATCTGAGAGATACACAAACTCCAAAGTTAGTGGTCTGTCCAGGAACACCAAAAGATGGTCTATGGTTATATTCTACACAGTTTTGAATATTGCAGGAATAAATGCTTAGGCTATTCATATGCTGAACACCAATGTGAAAAATAAGGTGCAGAATATTTATTAGGAATGGTGTAATTCAGTTAGCGTCAGAACAAATAAAAAGGGGTTCAGAGATCTCTACAGGTATGCATCAGCCTTTACATATGAAACTCCATCAATTTGAAACACAAATTGAGGGAAATTCTAACAACATAGATATGGCTCCCTCAACAAGCAAAGCAAAAGATGTGTTACATGTTATGCATCCAAAGTGAGTCACTTATCAAAATATTTTTGCAAGGGTTGTGAAAAGTGTTTATGCCTTGAGCATAGCAATAATGTTTGTGATGACTGTTACAAACATTTTGCAAAACCAACTACTGAAGATTCTGATTAATTAAAGTTAAAGACGTTTTTTGGGTATAATTTTTTTTGCTTGCAATATCCATATCTTTATTATTTGATGAGAAACAATTTTATTCTTTATATTTTTATATTTGTTTAATAATTTCTAGATTGTAAATGAAAATAATTTTAAAATCATGTATTTTATTATATTTGCAGTGTTTGTAAGTTTTTCTTTGCATTTCAACACATACTAGCAATGAATGTATCTCTCAGATACATGCGACCTATGCTTTAATTTTTTTGACTGTGACTTCTGCAGTGTTAATTATAATACTATGAGGCCTCTGGGCATATGAGAACAAATTAATTGGACAGCCCCAAGGATTCTAGACTTCATGCATTAGGGCAATGTTTCTCAAAACTGTTTAGAAAACAGAGCCCTGAGAAGAACTGATACCTCTAATCTATTTAATTTCATGAACCAGATTCAATGAAATTACCAATGAAAAATGAGACTGAGATATGTGGAAAAAAAGAATTACAGAAGCAAATACCCCCTGCTCCCTCTACAAATGAAGCTGCCAAAAGGAGCTTGATTGCTTCTGGAGTTTGTGAATATTTGCTACTTATAGTTTGGTCATCCACCAGCATGCGACTAGCTCACAGAGGCACCAAGTGCCAAACATTAAAAACATATTGACAGGAGAAAAACGTATGAATGGGCATCTCCATTAGTTGATCTTTGGTTTGCCAGTTGCTATAAAGGACACGTTATTGGCCTTGATGAAAGTACATGCTGGTACACCTGAGGTTTAATTCTGGGGTTCTCAAAGAGCACAGCAGAAAGGGAATGGAGGGCAATGCACATTTCCAGGGAAAGCCCCTCGGAAGCTCCTCACCACCCATAGCCAGGACTCAGGCTGTGTGGTTGAGGACCCCAGCTAGCTCTTAATACCACCTGTCACCATTTACCTGCATGGTTCTCCCAGTCAGGCCTGATAAATGATTTTACAATCCCAGACACTTCACTTGAGGTCTCTTTGACTCTGAGCAAGTGGAGTCAAAACCTGAACAATGTTCCTGAAAATCAACATAGGTCGATGTTTGTATAGAAAGTTCAAATAGCAAGCTTTTCATGAGGGAGGTTCATCCCAAATGGGGAGGGGAAAAAAAAAAAAAGAAGCTTACACTGAGGGAGGATCTAGCCTAAGCATTACATTGGTATTGTTAGCTTGCTTTTACAAAAGAGAAGACTGAATGAAGCTCATTAACTGTATGTAAATTATTCACCGTGTTGCCACTAGGAAACAGAACAGCTTAGATATGAACCCAGGTCAAATTTTAACCCAATGACACTGTCTTTTTCCTACACCGCAGTGGGTCCCAAATGATTGCACATGCTGAGCCTATGTCATAATTCTGCTTCTGTCTTCAACTTTCTAGGACATAATTTGGCTTTTCTGTTTTTCTAGCTCTTTGTTTCTAAAATAGGAATAGGAATACTGCCCTTTGCTCCCAAAGGCACTAGGTATGTACTAAAGGAGAAAACACAACTCAGAGAAATCATAAAACCTCAGCCAAGGGAAGACCGTACAACACATTTTGTCCAACCAAAGAAGGAAAATGAGGACTAAATAGGGTATTTAACTCATAAGGTGACAGAAAAGCTACCATACGGAATTTATGATTCTAAAATAGTAAAATTTTCAATAGTTGTTTTTTTTTCTGAAAATTTAAAAGACAATAGTCTTCAGAAAGTAACGTCTAAAATCAGCTACATTTGAAACCAGAGGCTCAAGAAAATAAGAGATCTTCTCGTGTTATCTTCATATTAGAGTTCAGATATTAATTTTCTTCTTTCAAATATATTAGCAATCACTGTCTATTAAATGTCTATTAAGTGTCAAGCTCTGTTTAAGCTCTTTATATGAATTAGCCAATTTTAACTTCTCAACAACTCTAAGAGACAAGTATAATTATGATCTCCATTTTACAGATGAAGAATATGAAGACCAAAAATTCAGTATTTGCCCAGGTTTAGAAAGTACCAGATTTAAGTCTAGGCTTCCTAGCTCCAGAATCGGTGCTCTTAACCACCACACTTAAATCATCTCAATACACTACTATGCAGCCTTGTTGTATTTTGTTACATCATTAAATGATTGCTAATTATAATTTCATGGCTATAAATTGCATTCATTTTCTTACCTCATTTGATTTGCTGCCATCTATATACAATTGAGTCTACATTATATGTGATATTTAAAAATAAGGCATTTTTGTTTCATAAAACAAAAAATGCACTTGAATGACCCACGTTTCAGTAACTTGTGTAGAACCACTTCCCGTACTTTTATTCTGAACTGATTTCCTCAGCCTTAGGAGGTAGAGGCCACCTCCTTTGAAGGCTGGCTCAAAGGCCACCTCTTCTTTGAAATTTTCCCCACCCTCTCAGGCAAAATGGGTCACCCTCTGCTCTGTACGCCCAGGGAGTTGTATTCTTTTATTACATTGAGCTGTTTACATAGCTACTGCTCGGATCAGAAAAGGGTCTTAGTCTTTTGCGTGTAGAATCAGGATTGGCAGCAGGTTAGTGTTCTTTACCCGGTGAGTGAATGTGAACAATTTTAAGCTACAGAAAACATATGTAGATATTACCAGTTAAGACAGACCTTGTCACGATATGGCTGCTATGGGCATTTCTGGAAAGCTACATATAAGCAAGAGAAACTATAGTCACTGAACTTTGATCCCTCAATTTCCTAAGTGGAACTCCAGATAAACATGCTTGTCCACAGAAAGGCAACAGAGTATAGCAGGCTTTGGAATAAGACAGATGTATGCTTGCATCCCATTTGGCTACCTAGCAGATGTGTGATATTGGAATACTAATATGATCCTTATTACTGGGACTTTGTAAAACGTAAATGGAAAAAATGTATTTGAAGTATAGAATATATTCAACATATATTAGTAGTTAGGAAAATTAGGACTGTTTTTTGGAAAAATTATGCTTTGGGTAATTTTCCCAACCTTTTGTTCATCTCCCCTGCCACATACCACCAAGTTCCAATTTTCTATTACCAAGCCCAAGTTCATTAATCATTCAAAGAACCCACAGGAACAGATTCTAGAAAGGAATAGTGGTTGCAGATTCCTCAAATCACATGCTATAGGCAAATGCTTATACTATTTACATGGAAGGCCAGCTCTGTGATCATGTAATAACACTTACTGATTGTAGAATCCCACATGAACCCACAGCATTTATTTATTAGCTCCCTTGGTCAAAAACTCTTTCTTGGAATTTAGGGCTTCCAAATTTGCCTCTGGGTTGTTTGTGCTTGGCTCCAGCAAAAGGCTAAGCAAACATTAAGCTAATAAGCTGTGATCTTTCAATCACCATTATTTCTAGTCCCCAAAGTTAGGCTCAGTATGCAGCCAGAAAGACACAGATGTGTCTTGGAGGAGGTAGAAATTCCATATCAGTAAAACACCAGGGTGATATAACATGGAGTGAACTCCAACGAGAGTTCCCTTTTGCAAGCTCTAGCTTGGTATCTGATCTAAGTGTCTTTAAATGGCCCTGTCTTGCTTACATAATTCCAGTGGCCAATACCTAGGTTTCTATAGGTGTGATATTCTTAGCTATAGAATTAGTATACTCCTTGCTAACTACAAACTTTTACAATTTCCGAAAGACATCCATGACCCCTATAATTGACCACAAACCCAAGCTCTAAGCATTGGTCTCCAAGACAGCTTTGCTTGACGACAAACTCTATTGGATTTCAGCTTGAACAAAATGTGCTCCCTTAAGGAGTGTTCTTGATATCTGGCCTTTGGCTAGCATTATAGGTAAAAGGAACCTACTTAGTACACTGGCTCCTGTTTCTTAGCCTGTCTTGTTACATAGCCTCCCCATAAGAGACAAGATTACATATAGCCTGACTTCACTTAAATGCTCAGGAACTTTTGCTTTACAATAGCAAATGATGGATTCTTAGTGAATCAAGAGTCTTTCTGTATTTCTAGGATTTCCACAGGCATGGAGGTTTTATACAGAATTTTAATGGTGATTGCTTTTGGGTAATATTCCCTCTCAGGCATCTAAAAATGCTCTATAATATTAAAACTCTCCACAGAAGAATTCAAGGCAATAAATGTGTAATAACTACTTAATATTCAGCTAGATGTTCTAAGGGAAGAGGATTATAGAGGAAGAATATAAAACAGTACCCTTCTATTTAACAGCACATAATTTAATTGGATGAAAGGACATGCATCTATAGTACTTTGCAAACACCTCCTGGAGCATTTATACTTAATTATAATTATTTGTCTTTGTATATGTTTCCCCAAGAAGACAATGAATTATTGAATACACACCCTGGGTCTTTTTTATCTGCAGATTCCTTGAGCTTAGCACAAAGCCTGTACCATATTTATTAAAGAAAGAAATAAGTAATTATAAGATCTGTAGTAATATGGTATAAGTCAGAAGCAAAAATGTAACAGTAATATGAATGTTCAGAGCGGGGAGATAGTAATATTACTTAGTGGTCCAGGAAAGGTCACAGAATAGGAACTTGAGCAACATGTGGAAGAATTTCTCATGCACACAGAACAACGGGGAAGATGCTCTCTTGAGTATGGGAAAAAATAGAGAGGAAGCAAAAAAAAGAACATGGATCACTGAAGTATTATTTACAATAGTCAAGACATGGATGCAACCTAAGTGTCCATCAAGGGATTCATGGACAAAAAGGATGTGGCATATAGAAAAGAATATTATTCAGCTGTTAAGAAAAAAAAAGAAAATCTTGATCTTGCCATTTGTGACAACATGGATAGACCTTGAAGGCATTGTGCTAAGTAAAATAAGTCAGACAAAGAGAGATATATACTGTATGATCTCATTTACATGTAAAATCTGAAACAAACAACCAAGGAAAATCAAACTCATAGATACAGAGAACTGATTGGTGATTGCTAGAGGCCTGGGGTGGGGGAAGGGGCTGGCAAAATAAATGAAAGTGGTCAAACGATTCAAATTTTCAGTTATAAAATAAGTCATGGGGATATAATGCACAGCATGGTGACTGTAGTTAATAATACTGTATTGAATATTTGAAAGTTGTTGAGAGAACATATCTTATAAGTTCTCATCACAAGAAAAATAAATTTGTAATTGTGTGATTATGAAAGTTAAACTACACTTATTGTGATCATTTTACAATATATACAAATATGGAATCATTATGTTGTACACTTGAAACAAATGATACATGCCTATTATATCTCAATTAAAAATAAAACAAGTAGAATATAGTCAGCTAAATTACACACAAAAAAAGAAAAAGGAATGTGGATAGGTACATAAACAATAAGGAAGAAAAGACTAGCTAAGTAAAGGCTCATAAATAACAGGTTTAAAGATTGGCTCTATAGGAGTGGTGATTCTGAAAATGTGCAAGGGGAAAAATATAAATAAGCATTTACTGAGCACCTACTACATGCCAGGTCTTCACAAGGCATTTTACATACATCATCGCATTTTTTAAAAAACTATTTTATTGTCCACACTTCACACATGAAGACACTAATCTTACAGAAGGCAAATAATGTGTCTAAGGACAAGGTGTCAAAGTGGAGACTTGAATCCAATCCTATTTGACTCCATTCTCTTTTTATTCCCCAACTGTGTCTTCTAGTATCTCAGAACCCTGACTGGTCTTTCTCTCAGGTCCTATACTACATACACACAGAGATAAGATGCATTTCCTCTAAAACCCAAGTCTCCTTACATTAAATGTAATCTTCTCATTTATTTCTCTACCCAAATGTCCATTCTTTTAACATTTTTCAAAGGAATGACCCTTGATTATTCATCCACCATCTCTCCTCATTTCACTCCAGAAAAAGAAGAGCGGAGGATAAGTACTGACTTTTGATGATGATGAACATGATAACTAGGATAATGACATTTTCAGGTTAGTTCCTCATTGTTTACAAACTTTTCAGAGTTCCAGATACATAATACTCAGGACCTAAGAGCTGATAAATACAGACCTCTAATAAATTGAGGTTTCTCTCAAGTCAGCTATAACTAGCACGATTCAATATTTATGAAGCAGTGTTTCCCTTGTTGAGAATTTGCTCTGTTTCTTTGGTGAAAGACACATTGAAATGGGACTTTGAGCAGCAGTGAGGAAAGCAGGCTTCATGCCTCCTTAATTGGCAGGAGGTGAGTAAAGACTTTATATAGGACTTCCGTGGTGTTCTACTTGGTAGGTGCCTGTCACACTATCTCAGATGAAAAAAATTTTCAGCATGGGTGTTTGAATAGAATGTATAATTGATAGCACAGGTGGGTAAAAGTTCTAACAGCTGGGATCTCACACCAGTGCAACTCATGCCTGCCCTACGCACTTCCCTAGCCTATTGGGAAAGCAGTTTGTAGCAAAAATGCATGTGTAAATGAAAGGCGGAGTGACCAGCCCTGCCCAACACCTGGGCCTTAGTGTTCAGCTGGGATTTCAGACATAGTTCCAACCCTTCTGTATCTAACTCATTCTTGGTTTGAGCTCTGGCTAAGCTACTGTCTTTACCCCTCAATTCTAACCCTAGCTATATGTGTTATATTTTTTTTCAGATGCTTTGTAGGTACTTGTTTGTTTGTTTATTCTTTAGTTAATTCATCCATTTATCATCATTTATTGAATACCTACCATGTGCCAAAAACACTGTTAAATAACAAGGGTATAAATGTTAATAAAATAAAAGAGCTGGAAAATTTCTAAATACACCCCTCAAGCAACTTTCATTTAAACCCAGTGTTTTAAAAACATTCTGTAAACAAAAACAAATGAGTAGCCATTTATAATGACACACAAAGTGAAGGGGGTATAGCTGAAACAGAAGGAAAGAGTCCAGAGCCTGCTCCTGCCCAGCCCACCCCCAATCAGATCCTCCGGAAGAACTTTTATACAACGGATCCCTCCCCAACCACTCCCGGCCCCACTTGCACCCCATCACTACACCATGGCCCTGACTATTGGCAAATGGTGCACTAACCTTCAGACTGCGCAAACAAGTGAATAAACACATTGAGAACCATAAAAATCCCTGACATTTCTCACTTAGATTATGAACACCCACAATGGCAACAACAATCACCTAGGACCTACAGTGTGCCAACCAGGTACTTTACTGTCCTGAACCACTTGGGGAGGTCAGCACAGGGTTGTCCTGACCTTATAGACAAGAAAACTGAGATGTCACAAGGTAGAATAACTTGTTCCAGGTCACACAGGTAACAGAGATGGACTGGAACTGAAGATGGTGGAATCCACTCTTGTACTGCTATGCACATAGCAGAGGTAAAGTAAACTGTATGATACAGTGAAAGATCATAAGACAGATCTTGAATACAATTTCTGTTCCACCTCTAATTGGATAGGTAGCCTTGAACAAATCATTTTCCTCTCCGGACCCTCAGCTTCCTAATGCTGAAATAACTACATACTAAAATACCAAATTTCCACGTTCACTGTAAAGATCCCCTGGGATAACACACAGGAAGCTCACTAACTGCAGAGGCCTTCCTTGCTTTTCATCTCTCAGTCCCTAACGTCCCTAGCACAGTGCCAGGCAAGCACTTCAGTAAGTATCTGATAAGCCCTTACACTGCTTAGCATAGCAGAAGGCACACGGGATGTGCTGTAAATATTCCCTCCTCTCATCCATAGAATTTCCTTTACAGAAATATATTTTAGAGTCATCTCTTTCAATATTCCTGATATGGTGGAAAAAAATAACAGCAGCAGTGAAACAAATTGAAAGGCTGTAGGAAAGATGGCCAAGGATTCTTCTATTTCTTCCTTTACTGCTGGTTTTTTGGAGCAATATAATCTAGCAATTGATAACTTACTTCCCCCAAAATGCAAAGGTGGTGGCAGGGTAAAATGATCTATTTCAACTTGTCAAGTTCTCATCTGTAATAAGCCCATAAGATGATCTTCAAGTAGTCAGAAAGATTTGTTTTTGATCCCTTACCTTCTAAATATTCTCTATAGTAAACAGCAATGACTACCATAATAATCGGACCACTTCACAGCTGAAAGTCAAATCTCTAATTATCTTTCACAACTAAATAGTTTCAGAATCTTACCAAATACAACTTTTTTGAAGGGCTTTAAGTATTGCTAGGCAATAATGCACCACTGACATATTTAAAAGACGTGTCTATGGTAACATATGCCTATTATTGGAAACTTCTAACACCCACGTTAATTCTTGAGCATTCAGTCACAAATCAAGTCGGAGGGGGAAATATCTGCACTACATAGTGATTTAAGACAAAAGACAAACAGACAAGCCTTTTCACTTGAAGCATTTGACCACGGTCAGTCACATCAGAGTCAGAGCTGCAAGGGAGCAACCCCCTGGGAATGACCCATTTGCCCACTCCACAGTCTGCTTCGGTAAGGCCTGAGCAGAGGAACTCTGATACCACTGTCTGCTAACTTCCAGAGACAACCTAAATTATTATGGTAATCCTCTTTGCATTTAGATTAAAAATACATTTCTAGTGAAAGTAGAAAAATGTAAATTTTTAGAAAGACAGGAAAATAGCTATACTTAACAGCTTAATTTCACCTTGGAGGTAGATATTTACATGATTCAACTGAAGGCACACTGCACACATATCAACACTTAACACAGCTTCTAGCACATAGCAAGCGCTCAGTCAAAGGCATCCATCGCCACTGTCGTGATCACCATCATCCCTGCATCGAAGCTACTTACACTGACGGCAATTTAGCATCAGAGAACATCTAAACTAGAAGGAATCTCAAAGCTCACCTAGTCAAGGCCGCTAACTTTACAGAAGGGAAGCTAGAAGATGCTTTGATGAATGTCAACCAGTAAGTTAATGGAAACTTTAACAACAGGGATCTCTGTTCTTGTCACATCTCTAAACTGAATTAATTTAAAAATATTAATTTTGCAAAAATTATGCTTCCATTGAATGAAGCCAAGTGTATTATTTGTCAAAGCTTTGTGGAATTTTTTTTAATACTAGATACATGGATAAGAAAATAAGAAAAAATTAAGAAAGCCAACTTTATTTATTGGTAATTAAAAGAAAAAAATCTGTTTCTAATATATTTGTTCATAACTCTCCCACAGCTTATGTATTAAAAAAACCCATAAAGTATATGATTGCAAGTCATCTTTAAGACCTCTTTGTCTGGCCCACTAAAATAAAATTCACATACAGCATTTGGGACAATTTCTAAAGAACATCTGAACTTTCCCATCTTTATAAAATTTCCTCTGCTAAGGAGTAGTTGTACTTGGTTAATTAACCTTTAAAGTTTGATTCTGCTTTTATTCTTAAACAATATGCATTACCATCACTAAATTTTTTTTCTTTTTTTTTTTAAATTATTTTTATTGTTAGACTTATGGGGGTGACCTCTGTTAGCAAGGATAACATAGGTTTCAGGCATACAATTCTACAGTGCATTGTCAACTTGATGTATAATAAGTTCACCACCTAACGTGACTTCTCTTTCCATCACCTTATATTTAGCTTCCCCCCTCCTCTCCCACCCCCTCCCCTTTCTCCGCTCCCTGACCCACTCATCCCCAAATAAACATTAAACTATTGATTGTATCCTTGGGTTATTTGTTTCTTCATTTCTTATTTCTTTGCTTTCTGTATGACTTCACTCATATGTGGAATATAAAACATCACTAAATTTTAATTAGTAAATGTACTGACAATGAAGAAAAAACCCTGTAAGTGAGTGTAGGCACTATCATTGGGTCCAATTGCATTTGTTTTCTACTTCATGCTCCCAGAATATTTATTTGCAACTACTAAAAACAAAAACAAAAACAGAGACCCAGGAACATGGTTCCCTTAGTTTACAACCTATGGAGCGAGTGAAGGACAAGATAACATTCCCTACACCACAGTGCATTTCAGATGTTAGTAGTTTTTTATTCAATAGTTATTGATTAAATATGAAATGTGCAGGCACTGATTTAAGAATCTACGTGTATTTTATTGGAACCTGTCCTTGTAAATTTCAAATGAGGTAAGATATACCTATTTTACAGATATAAAGATGAAGCTCAGGTTAATAGTCAGTATATATAGAAGTCTACTCTGGGTCTTTCTGATTTTAAAACTAATGTGGAGATTGGTATTTAAAACAAAAATAAAATAAATATAATCCAATATACCATAAATACGTATAAGAACAAAAATATTAAGGGAAGATACACACAGACACACACACACACACACACACACACACACACACACGTGATTAATTCCCTGAGGGACAAAGTATTATTTTTATATCCCAAACAATTTATAATTATTCTTTGAAGAAAATGTTGATGTATACATTTCAGTATGATTTATACAGTAAAATTTGAGCACTCTGTGCATTATGTAAATAGATCATCGGATGCCTAAATCTTTCACACGATTGCAGTAATGCACCTACTGCTATTTGGCAAACTCTGTAAGTCTTCCCCATACACCCTGCATCACAGCTTTTTGGGGAAAATGTTAAACCCAATTTTAGCCAACACAGCAGTAAATGAGTCCAGGTGGGGCCCAGGGTCAGCATTCTGCTTCTCCCAAATGATAGTTTCTTTTTAAGTCCACATTTTTAAACTTTAGGAAAACTTCTGATATTGTTCAGCCTTTCACACTACCTGCCATCATGTGATTATGATAAAACTACATAATTCTTCCCGAATACACAAATATGGTCATGTCAGCATTGCTCCCTTGCCCCTGATACCTGTACGATTCCATCTCCTTGAATTCCCCCCACTTAAATATTAAGTCTCAACAACACTGAATGACTCAAGGTCAACAATGAATGACTTTTGGTCTCCACATACTCTATGCTGTTCCAGGCTTCTGTGTTTGCATGTGTCTAGAGTGCCCTCTACACACTTTATTCATACCTGTCTTCCAAGTCTCGATTGCTACTTCAAGTCTCACCATCCTTCAAATGTCTAATGCTCCCTCTTCCATGGAACCTTTTTTTTCCCCTTGAAATATTTAAATTCATATCTTCTAATGTTCCTACAGAAAACTACTAGTATAGCAATTATATTATATTTGCTATGTATTTACTTGTTTCCCTCCATCAACTGTGAGCGCACTGAAGGTATGGGCTAGGTGCTTTCAAGTATGAATGGGAATTCTCAGTGTTATCCTTGACATATAGTAATTATTCAAAAAATATGTGTTGAATTAATTAAAGGTGAAAATTCTAGGTAGGCAAGAGGTGTAGCGGATTTGTTTTCTTGGTGGAAGTTTCCGGAGATGTAAACTGCCTATGCTACATAAGGAGATGCCAAACATTTTGTCTGGACTGCACCTTCAATTCGGTAACAGGCGTCATGGCAGCAGAAAAGATGCAACACCACTGCTAAAGTAAAGGAGAAGTAGAGCCTTGGTGAACACCAACGGCAATATCTGTGCTGGGCTTTAATGACCCAGGCCAGAGTCATTCAAGTGCTATGAATGAGGGGTTGTCAGGACTGAAGACATGTACAAGGTTCTATAATTTGAAACTTCTTCATTTTGTTCACCTGTAACTTCTGTTTGTCCACAGTGATCAGCACCCAAACCTTAAAAGGCAAATGTCTATGAAAAGTGAGAAGCCAGAGAACTGAGTTCCATTGCACAGCCAGCTCGTGAGAGGATGCGTACAAGGTAGTCTCTGCAGTTACTGATGTGAGGAAAACATATGACAGTCTTGGATCTACAGCAGAAGGAAACAGGAGAGTGTGAGGAGGCTGGTGACTAAGAGAGAGCCTCTTATCTAAAAATTGGAAAGAAACATGCGAGGTTTCCTGTCTTCCTCCTGTCCCCATTTAACCTGCCTTAGGAAAGGCATGAGTCAGTTTACTTAACTCTCCTAAATCTGTTTCCATACCAGTAATGGGATAATATGTGTTCTTTGCTGAACTGGGAGAAAGAAATCATATTAGTTTGTTCATTCAATATGTGTTTAATAAACTAGATGCATACATGTTTGACATTTATTGATGAGGCACATGATAGGTATATGTTGTATACTACCTGGTGGCAACAGTAACATGTACTCTTTTCTCATTATAAATAGCTTAAAACAGAAAAACAGTAACATATATTAATGTAATTAATATAAATAAATATATATATTTCACAGTGTGTGCATTAGTAACAAGCCCCATTAAGTAATCCTGATAAAAACCAGGCCATCTGACTGCAGCAGGGCCAGAGCCCAGCAGTTTAACTTCTTCTCAGTGTCTCACATGATGTGCTCCCTGAACACCGGGAGTCATGGGGCCACAGTATAAAACCACCATAAAAAGCAACAGACAAGTATCATTTCTGAGGAGGGAAAAACACGACTTAAGAGGTTCTTTCAAACGATCAGCCTGGAAGTGTTATGAAGGCAGGACAGGAAGACGAATCCAGCAGCGGCAAGAAGACCATGTGGAAGGCTATGACATTCTCCTGAAGAAGAGGGGTGGCTTTAAGAATGGAGATTGGAAGATATTTTTAGAGAGGCAGGTTTGGGGACAGACAATATATGGAGTTAGTTACACTTTTATTCCGGACCCCAAAATTGGGCTCATCAATGGTCTTTCTAAAGATTTTCTGTGCCACATGCAAATGAAGGAATTGCACAGAATATCACATTTCTGATATGGAAAGTATCAAAGACTTTCTATGATACATGGAAAAACCAGATAGGATTTTAAACATTCTGGAAATCTGGGGCAGAGGACCATCAGAGATGTAAAGGGTAAATGAGAAGGTGAGGTTTCTAGCCTTGGAGACTGGAAATTCAGCAGTTCAACAGAAAGAGATGGGGTAGAAGAGGGCAGCGGACTGCCCCCCGGTCAGTCTTGCATAGGATGAATTTGAGGTGATGGCAGGACCTACTGAGCAAAATGACCAATAGGCAGCTAAAATTACAAAATGGAAAAACAGAACAAAACCATCCTTTTAAATGATCTCCCAAGGAATCAACAGATTATAAACAAATTGCCTGCAATTCTAGCTCGATGTTTTTAAGAGGCAAGAAATCTGATTTTTACTTTGGTATGGAAATTGCAAAAACTTGGACTGCACCTCACTTTGTAAAGAATAAGGCGACTATGGGGAACACATCGTTAAAAACACAAGAATTGGAAAGGTCGCTTCGTAAATGAAATACGCTGATTGCCAGTGAAAAACTGCTTTCTAAGGAATAGACCATCCACAAGTCCTGAAAAGTCCAAAGGACAGCCGTGTAGCCCTGGTAGGAGAGACTCAAAACAAAACAGAAAACGAATGGAGGTTGCTCTCTGGGGCACGTGCTGACAACTACGTTCAAGCAGGAAACTCATCAGAAGAAATCCTCTCCCTACAGCAAGAGAATGTGGCTGAGAGAAGCTCTATAGCAGGCTCCTGGCTCAATTCTATTTCATTCCATAGAAGAGATGGACAAAAATTGTACCTTTATTTCAGTATTTCACTTATAATTCTAAGATGTGACAAATGACTCTTTTAATAAACCCAATTTGGAGAATTTATATACCTGCATATAATTAAGACCTAAAACTAAGGCATCAGATCATTTTGGCTTCCTTCCAGTGTTAGATTTTCATGATTAGAAAATCCTCAAGGCAATTCCCACAGACTGAAAATTGCATATTTTGGAAAAATCACATAAGTTCATTTGTGCAATCACCGAACTCATTGTTTCAGTAGGCAATATATAAACGGAACAACCATGTTAAATTTAAATGGTATTTTCTAGAAAACAAATTTTTAATAAGTGCTGTTCTTCAGCATAAGCAACCTACATTCTGGTGGAATATACAATCTAGATAAGCCAAAAATAACCATAATTATTATAGAATTATCAAAGAAGCAACCTTTAGGCAATCATGCTAAAGAATTAAGAAAAGACATACATACACATTCATACAATCAAAAGTCCATAAAAGTTTTATTTATAATAACAAAATAGAAATATTCTAAACATCCAACAAAAGGAAAGCAATGAAAACAGTCACTGGATAGCCATGCAGTCATTAAAATTATATTTCTAGAATAAAGTAATACAGAGTAATGTAACATCTAATGCGTGCAATACTACATTTGGCATAATGCATATTGTAGAATACATATGTGTGTGTGTGTGTGTGTGTGTGTGTGTGTGTGCACCGGAAAGGGTGGAGGAGGTGCATACACCAAAATACTAACAGCAGCTATTTCTGTGTGGTGAAGTGGTTCTTAAGTTTGTGGGGTTGAGTTTCCCTTTGAAAGTATGATGAAAGCTTTGAACTTCTGCAAGCCTAGATACCTAAAATTAGCCTGAAGAGTCGGGGTCTTTATGAATCCATGGGAGTCTATTCATGACGTCTAGCATGAGCATTTGCTGGTAATAGTATTAGGAAGATTTTTATTTTAGTTTTTATATTTCTGTACATTTAATAATTTCATTGAAATGCATATTGTTATCAAATACCAAACAAACACCTTTTTTAAGTATTGTAGCATTTTATAAATGTGAAAATGCTTCTAATTAGTTTCCCCAGCTATTTCTCAATGGGGCTAAGTTATTGTATCACTTGTTTTATATACAAAGAAATTAAACAGAGAGCAATCTTCTGGTTTATTCAAGGCCACCCAACATCTTAGGGGCAGCATTTACATTACAACACACTGCTTTCTAGGCTATGGTTGGCCTACATACTTGCACTACTTAATAAAAGTTATCATTTTTAAATGTAACGTGAATATTTCCAGAAACAGTTCTTTACCTTTAATCTTTAGTTCTTTGGGGAAAATAATTCTCTGTTGTAGCTAGTCTTTGTTATATGAATATGTGTAGAGAATATGTGAGGACTGTCCGAAAAGTATCCAGCCATGTATTATGAAGAACAGAGGCATTTGTGGTTGGATTTTTTCCAGACAGCCCCCCTATACATACACAATAATTGCTTTGGTCGAAAGCCTCTCCATTTAAAGCCTGGAAATCGATACCTGAAAGAAAACTTGATTGCTCACTTGCAAAAAGAGAAAGAAAATGTGGAGTGTCTTCTCTTCCTTGTTCTGATTTAGTACAGATCAGATTACCCATAATGCCTTCATATAACTTTGGTTCATGAAGAACAATTAGTTAAGATTCCTTAGGCAGCGCCACTGAAGAAGAATTGGGATATAGCCCCTTGGCCACCTCCTCCTCTCTCCGGTATCCCAAGGGAGCACCTCGGCACAGGTTCCAGCGTCGCTAGGGAGGGCTGGGCAAGGCGCCGGAGACCCCGATAACCTCCGCTTCCCAGTACCAAACGATGGCTTATGTCAGAGACCCTCAACTCCCAAAGTGCAGAGACCCTCACCCTTTTCCTTTTTTCTTCCAATACTTTATATGAGAAATATATTAAGGGGAAATGCAGAGAAAAACTCTGTCTTTGAAAATCTCCATCAATTCCAAGAGAGCTCTAAGAGCCTGAGACGCCATGCAGGAGGACTTCACTTTCTTCTCTTTGTTCTCTGAGGAGCACAGAGGAAACCATCGTCTCAGAAAATAGCTTTTTCATTTTTCTTCTTAAAAGTCTAAAAATATCAGATGTCTATAGGAGAATACATTTGATGTCAGGGTGAAAAAATATATTTAATCAGAGCCAGGTATACGCATAAGGAATATGTCCTCTTCCCATTCCCTCTGGCCAACACAAGGCGTAATTCTAAAGTAGTTGAAGGCAAATCTTACTAGTTCTCCTTTAAGAGCTTTCTCCATCCCATCTGGACACTCCCTCCACTCCTTTGTCCTTTCCCCCTACCCTGAAGACCCATTCTCTTCAGATATTCAAGGGTTTCATCTGCCTTTCATTCTTTCACTCGTTCAACAATTTTTTATTGTGCGCTTCCTATGTGTCAGATATTGAGATAGGAAAACACCCTACTTCCCTCATAATATTCCTTTCCATATTTGTACAATGATGGTATGTCAACCATAGGAGGAAAACTTATTTGGGGATCTGGAACTGAGACCATCCAGGCTCTTGAGGAATTACCAGCTCTGTCAACAGAGTAAACCATTTTCAGTATTTGCTGCATATCTAAGATTCACATAGCTTGCAAGTCACTAAACTTTAAACAGCTTGGGATAGAAAGGAGTTTACGGTTCGGGGTTAACAATCAGTGTCTGACTCTACTAGGGGTCTAGGAACTGGAGGATGAACTAATTAGAATGGAAGGCATTGTGCCTTTATGATAGATACAGAGATGGCTCTATTTTTGAGAAATTGAATGTTTATTCCCAATGTTTGCCATTTTTCACATACAATAAAACATGTAGTAAAAACCTGCCCTTCAGTAACTTTAAAAGGAGAAAGAAAATCAACAAAAGCACAAGCTAGCAAAGTCTGAGATACACTCAGCAAACAGTAAGTAATCAAGTTAGGCATGTCATGTTTCTTATAAAGGATATATAGAAATAAGGACAGAAAAGTAAGATGATGCGTTAAAAATCTGCTTTAAAATTTATGTAACATTCATGAATCCATTTCAGTTATGAAAATTGAAATTAGATTTTACATTGTTAAGATAAAAGGTATTGTGGAGAAATAAGAATTGTAGAACCAGAAGCTTATAGAAGACAGAATAAAATGGGGCCTTTTCCTTCAAGTTCAATCTCAGAAAAGTGAGATTTTCACCTAAGAATAACTACTGAGATTTTTCAAATGTCAAAAAATAGATTTATTTGTGCATAGAGAGAAATAAAAAGTAGAATGATTCCTGAACAACTTTTCTTTGATGCATTAATTACTTTAAAACAGCAATTCTTTGATGGTGTGGAAGGCCCTGAAGTCATGCTAAATCACCTAGAGAATAACTTCACAATCAACCCAATACTACAGATCATAATTTCCATTTTTAATTTTTTTTTCTGTTGTACTGAATAAATTAAAGGAAGGTGAAAAAGCTTTTGGCTTTGTGAGAACATGTAGGCGAGACACTAAAGGAAAAATGTAGGAGGGAATGTCTACTAACGGGAGAAAATAAAATCCCCAAAGAACCAAGGAAGAATTTCTATTTCTAAGGCACTTAGCTTCTCGGTGTGTAGTAGCTCAGACAAACACTAAAAATAAACCCCTCTATGAGGGAGAAAAAGTATCTCTTGCTACCTGGTGCTAAATGAGTAAAAGATGAATTCTAGTTCCATAGACTTCAGAGCAGGGAAAAGCATACATAGTTCAAGTGACACATACACACAGAAACGTTTTAAATCCTTATCACTGCCGAATCAGTCATCTCCGAAGAGGCCACTTTACCTGTGCTTCTATAAAATAAGCCACTACATCATAAACGAATGGACGACCACAAGAGTTCTGAAGCCTCACGGTCACTTGTGTGGTGGTAACAGCAGGTTTTCAATGAGGTGTTTTAGGTTTTTATAGTAATACAGTCTTTCGGACAGAAAGCTAAGTCTTTCCATCTACTTTCCCAGATTTTCTAATAAAGACAGAGAGCAAGCAGTTGACATCATACAACAATACATTTTAAAGTCGGTTTTGAAGGGAACTGCTGCTCCCTTACAAATTGTTTCAAAGTTTCTTTTCCTTGATGAGAACTTGTTTGCTTTGTGGTGATTTACACGGATACTCTAAACAGCTCGAGAGCCCTCTTCAGTGGCTCAAAAGAGAAGTTTTTAAAGTGACGTTGTCCAACTTCTCAACCCCAAATTGGTCTATCTGATATTTACTCTTAGCTTGAACACCTACATGAACAGAGAAGGTGCTATCTGCCTCAAAAGACAACCGATTGCTTTTAATGGGCAGATGAGTTAAGTGTTCTGCTTGTACTAAATGCTGCCTTCCTAAAACTCTCACCCTTTGAATTTATTCAAAACATGACCACTCACTTTTCCTCATAACATGCCCCCAAACATTGAAAAATGGTTCTCATGGATGCTCTTAAATCTTGCCCTCTCCCAGCTGGTTAAGAATGCAGACTGCCTGTGGCCTGGGTTTGATTCCCAGCCAGGGAACTACCCACATACCAAAAAGCAAAAAAAAAAAAAAAAAAAAGAATGCAGACTGCAGGTAGACTGCCTGAGCTCAATTTTTAGTTGCTTTTCAATTTAGCCATAACGTTGGGCAAGTCTAAGCCTCCCTTTTCTAATCTGCAGTGTGTGAGAAGAGAATACTTTTTTCCCTAACACTGTCGTGAGAATTAAATCACGTAATGCAGGAATTGACTGAACCACAGTAAGCACAACACATGGCTTCCTATGTCCCTTGCAGCATGTAGTTTTCCAGATTCCTAGACAGCAGGTATTTCCTTGTCTGGATAACTCATGTCTACCAATTTCTCTCTGAATACGTGGAGTTAAGAACTGAAGAAAGCAAGGATCAGCAAAAGGTAAGCAGAGTTACAATTTAAAGTTAAGTCCTTCTGTTGATTTCAAAATCAATGAGGATCCATGTTGATATGAAAGACTTAAGTTTCTTGAGGGCAACGTCTTACACCTCTTTGTATTCCTAGCACAGTATGTGAAAAACATAGTTATCAATAAATGTGCTGGCAAACTTTTCTGTGAATGTCTAGAGATAGTAT
The DNA here is from genome assembly GCA_004026885.1 of Lyroderma lyra. Lineage (NCBI taxonomy): Eukaryota > Metazoa > Chordata > Mammalia > Chiroptera > Megadermatidae > Lyroderma > Lyroderma lyra. The sequence goes on along the minus strand of PVJL010000366.1, from coordinate 82,168 downwards.
TTTAATATTTAAATATTTTAGGCTTTTGGGCCATATGATATCCATCACAGAGTCAACCCTGCTGTTGTAGTGCAAAGTGTCATAGACAATATCTAAATGAATGATTTTGGCTATGTTCCAATAAAAATTAACTTATAAATATTGAAATTTTAATTTTATATAATTTTCACACATCATGAAATATTAGCAATGTGTGTTTTTTCTTCCCAACCATTTCAAAATGTAAAGCCATTCTTAGCTGCGGCTGTAAGAAGCACTGCAAGCTGTGTTCGGCCTGCTAGTCGTTATTCGCTTACCTCTAGTCTGACCTGAAAGGAAAAAAAATCCCATATTTATCTGCATTAAGCAAGAGAAATGACAGGGACACTATTCTCCCATGCAGACCAGAGGAAGTGGGAGGGGTAAGGCTGATAGAACAGGCTGAACCAAGGCAGAGCCAGTTAGAAATGGAAAATCTCTTTGAAAGGGAGAAGAAAATATGGTTTATCTTTGTCATAAATACTTTCTTTAAAAAGTCACTAGTGTTTCCCAGAGGTAACATTACTTCCTGGACATTCAACTTACTGGCATGTGGAGGTATTATTTATTAGTTAAGAACTTAGAAATTGGAAACTACAGTCTTTTGAATCCCAGTTATTAGCAATGTGAACACAGGTAATTTAGTTCACTTTCTAAATGTGCTCATTTCTAAAATGGCCATAATAATAGAACCTACCAGTGAGATTGCAATATGACTTAAAAATATATGGCATTTAGCGTGGCTTGCACACTGCCATTCCTACAGTAAGGCCTTCATAAATGTTAACGTTATGAAAGAAAGAAATGAGGAAGAGAAAACTTTTTATGAGCAAGGCATATGTTCGATTGACTATATTTACAAAGCACCCAGAGTTATTTCTTCAAAGAGTACTATTGCATCTCTATCCCCTTCTGTCTAGTTCTTCAATTGTGGTCAGTCATCAGCATATATAGCATGACCCACCCCAGATCTAGTGACTCAGAAATTCTGGGGTTAGAACCTAGAAATTTGCATTTTAACAAGCCCTCTAGGTAACGGTTATGCACACTGGAATTTAAGAATCAATTGTTGAAATCAGGCACATCCAATCTACACCCCAGGATGGCTTTGAATTTGGCCCAACACAAACAGAAGTTTTTTACAAACTTTTTTTGAGCTTATCAGCTATTGTTAGTGTATGTTACATGTGGCCCAAGGCAATTATTCTTCCAGTGTGGCCCAGGAAAGCTGAAAGGTTGGACACTGCTGGTCTAGGTGATTTTGGTTAGAATAAACAAGACCATCCTTGAAGTTGTACATGGACATAGACTTCTTGATAAATAAAATGATTTAATTTAATCTTACAACAAACCTATTAAGGGAAGTTTATCAGATATGATCACTCCCAGATTTTAGTTAAGGACACTATGACTCAGTGAGGGTCAGGAAAAGTAATCAAGGTCCATATTCTAGCTCTGGGGACTTTTAATTTACCTGATGCCAAGGGTGATAATGGGTAATTAGTAAAGGAAGGGGGTGTGGAATGGGATTATCTCTACAGGGCTATTCACCTCAATTCCTTATATAGCAAATTACTAGTTATCTACCACTACCTATCACCCTTCTTCTTTACTAACACACTTAAATTTGGTTTGGAGAAACAATGCATCCAGTGAATGGCACAAATTTTCAAGGTTCCCTTGCACATAGGAGGAGGTGATAATATTCCAGCCCTGAGCAATGAGATGAAAACAGAAGCCACAATTTCAGGGTTCTCTGAAAGCTGCCTCAAAGAAGGCAAACCTAACGGGTACGTGCCTTTTGCTTTTTCCTCTTTTATAACCTGAAACTCGATGCAGTGCTTGGACTCCTCAGCCATCTTGTGATCAGGAAGAACATAGAACAATAATAATAAGCTCAGCAGAGGAGAAACAGTCAAGGAGAATGAGTCACAATGGCACCCTCGAGTGGCCACATTTGCCCTGAACTGCCTATACTGGGCATCTTGTTATATGAGAACAAATCTCTATTTAAACCACCATATTTCCAAACTTTTTGTCACTCATAGACAAATAACCTTAACCGATAACCTTTGTTAAAAAGAGGTGATAACTAACGGCCCTAACATTTTTGCAGCAGAAGAAATTTCCTCTGAAAATATGTAAATCACCTAAATTTTGGTCAAATTCAAATTGCCTTCCTTTCCTGGCTCCCCAGCATCTGCATCTGCTTGCTATCTCTGCGCTTCAGATTTCCTAGTTTTCTGACCATCCTCATTTTCAGTCCTTCTACCCTTCCATCTTTTTCTTCAACTCTACCAAATTACTTGCAATTCCCACCCTCTCTGCCTGAAACACCATCCCTTCCATTCCTCACTTTCTTGGCATCAGGTAAACTCTTTCAGATTCTTCAAGAGGCCGTTCAAATAACCTCTTCTCAACGAAGCTTTCACTGACTGAATCTAGCTGACTTAGCCATGTTTTCCTCCATACTCTAAATCCTTCTATGTGGCTCTATCACATGAATTGTTACATTATATGGCATTGACTTACATGTATGTCTCCTCTCTACACAATAAACTTGCTGAATAAAGATTAGGATGCTTTTTTCATATCTGTATCTACAAAACCTCATATATTACATGATGGGAACTTGATACAAGTGTTCTGGAAAAGTGACTGGATTGAAGGGTAGATGCAGTGATGATAGTGAAAACATTTAATACCGATTCAACTAATCCAAACAGTTGACAGTGGGTATGCTGTACCAAGTGATTACAAGTCTGAGTATATCAGCTCTGGATAGATGAATGGGCCACACACAACGTAGAACATATAATTATGATGATAAACCACATCCCAAAGGTGGCTTCATTTATGGCCTTTTATAGTATATCTGCACGTACAATTAGGTAAATGAGGCATGGAATACATTTCATATCATTTTTAAAAAGACTTCATAATTTTATCAAGTGCCAGACTGAGTTAGTGGCTTTCTTCCTGCCAAAGTCAAAGGGTTTGTTTTATTATTATAAAATGGTTTTATGTATTTGTTTTTCTAAGGTAAAAATGCAGTATAGGAAATATTCTGGTATGTGGTCAGCTGAAAAATTTGTTGAGCTATACCTGACCTTTTAAATTATAATTTTACTTAACTTTAGAAAGGCACCCAAAGGACTTAAGACACAAATGTATTACTAATTTCCACTTTGAATAGCAGTACTCTTGCAAATTTTCTAATTTTAATCAGTGCTAAGGTCTAAGTCTGACCCTCTGAGGATAAAGATAGCAAATGTTGGTTTCAGAGCCCCCATCTCCCATTTTTTATTCTCTCCCATTTGGATTCACCATCCAGTTCATAAGAATTCCAAGCTGTGATCCCTCCCCATTCCTACCTAACCCAATTAAAATATATCTATGTAGAATGCACTGTGGACTGCTTATCTGTCACCTGTGCCTCCTCCTCTTTAAACAAAATTCTAATCTTGTTCAAGTATCTCCCATCCTTGCTATAATTCAGTAAAGCTGACCTCACTCGCTCCAAGGGGTGTAACTTGGTTTGTTTAAGCCTACTGGCACTGGCTATTTCCCTGGTTACAGAGGCTGATCCGGGCATGGACAGGGGATCTAAAATGGTTCAATCATACTGAAAGAGTGGCTTTCGCTCCCTTTGTCCCTCTGTCTCCCACTAGATGGGGACAAGGCAACATTCTGCCTAAATTGCTGCAGGCAACCATCTTGAGACCAAGAAGGAACCAGCCAGAGGCCACAGCATTCTGCACAGGGAAGTAAAGAAAAAGTAAAAAAAAACAAAACAAAAATAACAATAGCAAGTCATCCTTAATGACTGCTTTGAGTTTCTGACTCAACCAATGCAGGAACCCAACCTTTTTGAACCTCTTGTTATATGAGATAAGAATTTTTCTTTTTACCAACAATTTGAGCTGAGCTTTCCATTGCAGAGAGCATCCTAACTGATACACTTACACCCTATTTCCTTAGAAGTCATGATATTTGTAAATTCGTGTTAATCTGGATCCTTTTATTCTAGTTCAAATAATGCAACACTCAATGTATATTTAATGTTAGTTGAGATACTTTAAAACATTAAATGTCAAGGGAAAATAGTATATAATATTTATAACCTCTAACAAATGCATCATAGACCAATTATTGATTTAAAGTTAAAAGAATAAGGGAGGAGTGGGCAAACTTTTTCCATAAAGGGTAAAATGGCAAATATTTTCAACTTTGTGCACCCTTTTGTCTCTGCCTCAACTATGCAGCTGAGCCATGTAATCTTGTGTTTTAGTGTTAAAATAAACAAATGGGTAATTATTTATTTACTTTATTTGCCAAAACAGTCCACTAGATTTGAAATTTGGTTCTTTGAATGTAGTTTGAATGTAGTTCTTTGAATGTAGAGTTTTAAAACACCTTTCATGTTTGAGGTAAAATGTTCCATTTAGGGCAAGGACTGACATATTTGTCTGCCATCTTTTTTGTATGTATATAATAATACAGTGTTATACACATAATATGTAATAAATACACTTTTATTGTTTTTGTTTTGCAGAAAATTGCTGAAAGGTCAAACATTTGTGGGTTGATAAATGTTTGCTGCTCCCACCCTTAGTGTTTTGTAAACTGGGACTCCTCTCCTGTATAAGGGGCCAGACATTTGTAAAATTAGTGGAATTCAAAAATGGAGGAGAAGAGATACAAAAATATACAAATAGCAAGATGAATTAAACTCATAAAACTAAAAGAACAATTATTCAATTGACCCTTCCGAAAACATAACACAATGCTGATGGTATTTGAAAATACTTTTCAAAAAATGCCTGTGTAACACTTTATAATTTATGAAGCATTTTCAAAATTATTGCCTTGTTTAAGTTTCACAACAACCTTGAAAGTAAATATGAAAGTATCATCCCTCTTTACATGTAAGAAAATAGAGACACAGCAAGTTTAAGAACCCCATCATTGATTGTTCTTCTGGGAAGTGATAATCTAGGAAATGGACTCTAATCTGCTGCTGGCTCCAAATCTTAGGCTCTTTCCATTAAATTGGACAAAATACATATTACTCAAGAAGATTCAAGCACAGATTAACTTATCCTGCTTTAGATGGCACTCAGCTACTCAACTGTGCCTGAGAAAGAAAAATGAAATTTGCCCAACTATTCATTTAGAAACAAGGTTGATAAGGCCAAAATAGCCATTTATATGGGCATAATTACAGAAAATAGGAGCAAGATCTCAACCCCTTAAAAAAGCGGTCGGGAGAGGATAAGAAGTTGATGAGGAAACAAGTCAAACAAGTTAAAAAATAAATAGGAAAACCATTTATCACGAGCATATGGATAAGAATCTTAAGATAATGTCGGTTTTATGTGTAGGTATTTACATATCATAGTGACCAACCTCTCCTCATTTTATATATTTTTTAATTAACGTAGATTTCGTAAAGGCTATGCTTTAATCTACGTATTAACTTGAAAATGACTAATAAATTTTGTGTAGCTAAAAGTTTTACAATGGAGTTCAATATAACATACTCTGTAAAGATCTGCTAAGGGTTTACCCCACTTTAAATTTCAATGTTAGAGGGCCAAGGACCAATTGAATACTACCCTCTAGAGATTGAAGCATTAAGAACCAACTGTTACCACTAATCTAAACCCTGAATCTGACCTATGAAGAGAGCAGTTTATTTGTATTCTCCCCTCCAAAAACTTTGAGATAATAAAAATCTCAAAAAATTTGGATACATAGGTTAAGAGGAAAAAGATGTTGTTTCTATTTTCTAACACTGAAATATACTTCAAAATCACTTGATTTCTAAAGGGCCTCTAAGTACATGATTTTCTAGTTAAAGAAATATTGAATGAGAAGTATAAAAACTAGACTTTGGTCCTGGCTGTGCACCAATACTTGTGCAGACTTGAAATATCTTTATCCCCAATCCCATCTTTGGTTTTCCTGTCTAGCAAAGTGTCTTACGTATCCTGACATACAGGCCTATTTTATTCTTTCAAAACTATAGGCATATTGTTGAAAGCCTATGAGGGTTTTGATCTAGAAAAAATTAAAGACTTGTATTAGTTTCAAATACAAAAACAAACCTGCAAACTAAAAATTTTTAGAGAAAGATAAATATTTATCTTTCTCTGTCTGAACTCACTTACGTGTGGAATCTAAAGAACAAAATAAAGGAAAAACAAAACAGAAACAGAACCATATTTATAGAAAAAAAAAAGCTAATGAATGCCAGATGCAAGGGGGTTTGGGAGGCTGAGTGAAAAAGTGAAGGGATTAGGAGTACAAATTAGTAGTTATAAAATAGCCTTAAGGATATAAAGTACAACATAGCAAATACAGTCAATAATACTGTAATAACTATTGTATAGTGCCAGGTAAGTACTGGGCTGATCAGAGGGATCAACCCGTAAATTATGTGAATGTCTGACCCCTGTGCCCTATACCTGAAACAAATACAAAATAATGTTCACTATCAACTTTAATTGAAAAAAAATAATAAATTACATCTATAAAAACTCATACACCATTATCAAGTGAAATTTATTCTGGGTATGCGATGTATAATGTTCTTTTTTTATTGTTAAATTTATTGGGGTGACATTGGTTAGTAAAAATTACATACGTTCCAGGTGTACAATTCTACAGTGCATCATATATGTGTTACATTATGTGTTCATCACACAGAGTCAGTTCTCTTTCCATCACCATGTATTTGAGTTCCCGTCCCTTGTCCCCCACTCCCCTCCCACCTTACCCTCAGGTAACCACTAAGTTGTGACGGTGCCCATGAGATTTTGTTTTTTTGATGTTTTCAATTTTATATTCCACATGAGTGGAATTCATTCTTGGTTTATTTTCTGCCTAGCTTATCTCACTTAGCATGATGATCTCAAGGTCCATTCATGCTGTCATAAATGGCCCTATTTCATCTTTTTTCATGGCAGAGTAGTATTCCATTGTATAAATGTACCACAACTTCTTTATCCTGTTATCTATCAGACAGCACTTTGGCTGTTTCCATGACTTGGTCACTGTGAATAGTGCTGTGATGAACATTGGGGTGCATATATCTTTGCAGACTGAGGTTTTCAAATTTGGGGGGCAAATGCCCAGAGGAGTTGAGCATTTTTTCAGATATCTGTTGGCCATATTTTTGTCTTCATAGGAGAAGTGTCTGTTTAGGTCTTCTGCCCATTTTTTAATGGAATTGTTTGTTGTTTTGTTGTTGAGTTATATGAGTATTTTATGCATTTTAGATATTAGCCCCTTATCAGAGGCATTTGCAAATATTTTCTCCAATTTGGTTGGTTGTCTCTTTGCTTTATTTTGGTTGGTTGTCTTTTGTTGTGCAAAAGCTTTTCAGTTTGATATAGTCCCATTCATTTATTTTTGCTTTTACTTCCCTTGCCTTTTAGGTCAGGTTCATGAAATTCTTCATGAACCCCAAGTGTGTAAGTTTAGTAGCAATGTTTTCTTCCATACAGTTTATTGTTTCAGATCTTATGTGGAGGTCTTTAACCCACTTTAAGTTAATTTTGGTACACAGTGACAGCTCGCAGCTCAGATTCATTCTTTTGCATATACTTCTACAATTTTCCCGGCATCATTTACTGAAGAGGCTTTCTTTTCCTTATTGTACATTTTTTGCTCCTTTGTCAAAAAGTATCTGTCTGTATATTTGTGAGTTTATTTCTGGGTTTTATATTCTGTTTCATTAGTCTGTGTGTCTGTTTTTTTGCCAATACCAAGCTGTTTTGATTATTGACACTTGGTAGTATAGCTTGAAATCGGGGAGTGTGATGCCTCCAGCCTTATTCTTTTCTAGTAGGACTGCTTTCATGATTCAGGATCTTTTGTGGTTCCATTCAAATCTAATTATTCTTTTTATCTATTTCTTGAAAGAATGTCTATGGGATTTTGATGGAAATTGTGTTAAATCTATATATCACTTTGGGTAATATGGCCATTTTAATTTGTTAATTCTTCCAATCCATGAACACAAAATATCTTTCCATTTCTTTTTGTCCTCTTCAATTCCTTTTAGTAGTGTCTTATAGTTTTCAGTGTATAAGTCCTTCATGTTCTTAGTTAAGTTTATTCCTAGGTATTTTATTCTTTTTGTTGCAATTGCAAAAGGTATTTATTTTCTCATTTCTTTTACTGAAGTTTTGGTGTTGGTATATAAAAATGCAATTTTGACTTTTATACACTGATTTTGTATCCTGCAACTTTACTATATTTGTTTATTGTTTCTAATACATTTCTGGTGGAGTCTTCAGGATATAAAGAATCATGTCATCTGCAAAACATGACAATTTAACTTCTTCTCTCCCAATCTGGGTGCCTTTTATTTCTTTCTTTAGCCTGGTTGCTCTGGCTAGAACTCCCAGTACTATATGAAATAGCAGGGTGACAAGGAGCATCCCTGTCTTGTTCCTGATTTTAAGGGAATGGGTTTTAGCTTTTCCCTACTCAGTATAATTTTAGCTGAGGGCTTGTCATATATGGCCTTTATAATGTTGTGGTACTTTCCTTCTATACCCATTTTATTCAGTGTTTTGATCATAAATGGATGTTGTATCTTGTCAAAAGCTTTTTCTTCATCAGTTGATATAATCACATGGTTTTTTTTTATCTTTTATTTTGTTTATGTGGTGTATCACATTGATTGATTTTCATATGCTGAACCATGCCTGTGCCCCTGGTATGAATCCCTCTTGATTGTGATGTATAATCTTTTTGATGCATTGTTGTATTCTATTTGCTAGTACTTTGTTTAGGATTTTTGCATCGTGTTCATCAGACATATAAGTCTAGTTTTCTCCCTTCCTTCCTTCCTTCCTTCCTTCCTTCCTTCCTTCCTTCCTTTCATTCTTTTTGTATTATCCTTACCAGGTTTTGGTATTAGGATAATGTTGGCCTCATAGAACGAGTTGGGAAGTATTGCCTCTTCAATTTTTTTGGAAGAGTTTTAGGAGAATAGGTGTTAATTCTTTGAATGCTTGATAAAACTCATTGGTAAGGCTGTCTGGTCCTAGGCTTTTGCCTTTAGGGAGGTTTTAGATAATTGTTTCAATTTCCTTACTGTTGATTTGCCTATTTAGATTATCCACTTCTTCTTGGTTCAGTCTAGGTAGCCTATATGTTTCTAGAAACTTATCTATCTCTTCTAGGTCATTAAATTTAGTGGCATAAAGCCTTTCATAATATTTTCTTAACATCCTTTGTATTTCTATGGTATCAGTCATAAATTCTCCCCTTTCATTTCTAATTTTGGTTATTTGTGTCTTTTCCCTTTGTCCTTTGGTGAGACTAGCTAGGGGTTTGTCAATTTTATTGATTTTTTTGAAGTACCAGCTCTTAGTTGCATTAATTTTTTTTCTATTTTTTTTTCTGTCCTCTATTTCATTTAGTTCTGCTCTAATTTTTATTATTTCCTTCTTTCTGTTAACATTGGGTCTTTTGTTGTTCTTTTTCTAGTTCTTTAAGATGGGATGTTTGATTATTTATTTATGAGTTTTCCTGTTTCTTGAGATAGGCTTTTAATGGTATAATTTTCCTTCTTATTACTGCTTTTGCTGCTTCCCAATTATTTTGGTATGTTATATTTTCAGTGTCTTAGTTTCTAGGTATTTTTAATCTCTTCTTTAATTTCTTCTTTGATCCAGTCCCCTTGGTCTCAGTGCACCTCTTCCTTGGGAGGATGCTGTACGCTATGGTATTCTATGCCTCTGGAATCCCAGTGCAGGCTGAAACTGTTGCAACTGTGTGTTGCAGTTTCCCTGAAATACCTTGCCAGTTTCAGCTGGAAGAATGGGGCAGGTGTTTCTTGAAAAAAGAACAAGAGATAGACTGTTTATAGCACAGAGTGATGGCAGGTTTCCTTTTTGTGGCTGATTGAAGCTCTAGGTGGAGTTGAGGGGTGAGTTTTGGAAGAGAGTTAGAAGAAGCTGCCAGGCTCTGTGTCCCTGGGTTTTGCCTGGCTGTGAAGGCAGTGTTGATTGGAAGTGGTGAGTGACCCAAGGTCACATGCTGTCCTGGGGACTGGGCTCAGCTGCAACTGAAGCCTGTCCCTCCATCAGGAGTAAAAAGGGCCATTGTGGCTGGGCACCTTTAGCTCTGTCTTTTTTCCTTCTCCCGAGCACATACTTCACCTAGGACTGTGATCTTTCTTGGTCAGCATTTCCACAGGCCCTGTTTCTAAGTCTCCAGCTCATCCACAGCTGCCAGGTAGCTGGGTCTGCCATACCTGTGTGTTGCAGTTTCCCTGAATGGCCTCTGCTGATTTCAGCTGAAAGGGACAGGGTGAGGCTTGTCAGGAAAAGAGCAGGCACAGATTTTTTTACAGCATTCAATATTCTTCATATACCACATAAACAAAATGAAAGATAAAAGTCATACAAACATATCAATAGAGGCAAAAAAAAACATTTAACAAAATTGAGCATTAATTTATGATAAAAACTCTCAGCAAAATGGAAATAGAAAGAACATATCTCAACCTAATAAAGTCCATATATGACAAAACCACCACTAACATCAACTCATTGGGGAAAAGCTAGAAGCATTTTCATTAAGATTAGGAGCAAGGCAATGATATCTATTTCTGCCACTTATATTCAACATAGTATTGAAAGTCCCAGCCACAGCATCAGACAAGAAAAAAAATACATCCAAATTGGAAAGAAAGAAGTGAAATTGTCATCATTTGCAGATGCCATGATATTATATAGAAAGAACCAAAAAGATTCCAAAAAATAAAACTATTAGAATTGATAAATGAATTCAGTAAAGTAGAATACAAAATTAATATTCAGAAATAGGGTGTGTTTTTATACACCAATAGTGAACTATCAGAAAGAGCAATTACAAAACAATCTTATTTACAATTGCATCAAAACTAATAAAATGCCTAGGAATAAATTTAGCCAAGGAGGTAAAAGGCCTGTACTTGAAAAAATATAGGATACTGAAGAAAGAAATTGAAGAAGATACAAATAAATGGAAGTAGATACCATGCTCACTGATAGAAAGAATTTACATAGTTAAAATGTTCATCCTACCTAAAAGCAATCTATAAATTCAATGTAATCGCTATTAAAACACGAATGGCATTTTTCACAGAACTAGAACTAGTAATCCTATAATTTATGTAGAATCATAAAATATCCTGGATAGCCATGGCAAACTTGAGAAAGAACAAAGTTGGAGGTGTCACACTACCTGATATCAAACTATACTACAAGGCCACAGTATTAAAAAAGAATGGTATTGGTATAAAAGGAAACACATACATCAATGGAACAGAATAGAAAGTCCATTAATAAACCCATGCCTATATGGTCATTTAATCTATGACAAATGAGGCAAGGATATACAATAGGGTAAAGATAGTCTATTCAATAAGTAGTGCTTGGAAAACTGGACAGATACATGCAAAAAAAAAAATGAAACTAGAACACCTTCTTATTCCATATACAAGAATAAACTCAAAATGGATTAAAGACTTAAATGTTAAGACCCAAAAAATTTTCTAGAAGAAAACATGGGCAGTAAACTTTCTGACATTGCTCTTCATAATATTTTTGTCTGATGTATCTCCTCAGGCAATGAAAACAAACAAACAAGCAAACAACAAACAGAAAAAAAAAAAACAAATGGGACTACATTAAACTAAGTTCCTTCACAAAAAAGGAAACTATCAACAAAACAAAAAAATCCCACTGAATGGGAGAAGATACTTGTCAGTGACACATTCAATAAGAGGTTAATACCCAAACTTTGTTAAAAAAAAAAAAAAAGAAAGAAAGAAAGAAAGAAAGAAAGAAAACTCATACAATTCAACACCAAAAAAGCTAAACAACTCAATTAATAAATGGGCAGAGGATCTGAATAGACATTTCTCCAAGGAGGACATACAGATAACCAATAGAAATATGAAAAGATGCACATCATTAATCATCAGAGAAATGCAAACTAAAACCACAATGGGATACTACTACATCCCTATTAGAATCACTAAAATCTAAAAAAACCCAACAATATCAAATGTTGGAGAGGATCAGAGCAACAGAAACTCTCATTCATTGCTGGTGGGGATGCAAAATGGCACTTTAGGTGACAGTTTGGCTGTTTCACAAAAATCAAGTTTTACCATATGATCTAGCAATTGCATTCCTAAGTATTTATCCAATTGCATTGAAAACTATGTCAACAAAAACTTACACAAGAATGTTTATGGCGGTGTTCTTTACAATTCCTCAAAACCGAAAGCAACGAAGCAATCCTTCAATAGGTGAATGAATTTTATATAATGGTGATAAAAATCTGTGAGCTATAAAGTAATGACAAGACATGGAGGAAATTTAAATGCATATTGCTAAGTAAACAAAGCTAGCCTGTAAAGGCTACCATATGACTCCAACTATTTGATAGTCTGGAAAAAGAAAAAAGATACAGAGACATTAAAAATATCAATAATTGCCAGGGTTTGAAGCAAAGGGGTAGGAACAAATAGTTGAAGCACAGGATTTTTAGGGCAGTGAAACTATTCTGTAAGATACTGTAATGACAGATGCATGACATGCATTTGTCAAAATCCACGAAACTATACAATGCAAAGAGTGTATATTAATGTAAACTAAGGGTTTTAGTTAATAATAATATAGTAATATTGGTTATTAATTATAACAAATAAACCACATGAATGTGTAATGTTAATAATAAAGGAAACTGATGGGGGAGGTATATGGGACTCTTAATTATCTTCTCAATTCTGGAAATCTAAAACTGTGCTAAAAAATAAAGTTGATTGATTTAAAAATAAATATAAATAAATTCTAAATATTTAACCAGGAGGCTATACAGCATAACACCATGTCAAGTAGTCAACTGCAATACTCAAGGCAAAAGTTAGAATATCTCAGGCCAATAGCTTCTAACCATAACTATCAACTTGGTAATCTTCCTTCATCCATTATATAGAGCAGTGAATTCCAATTTTCTTTTTTAAAAAGCACCCAAGCTTCTCTGTAGCTTGGCCTTTGCTAACCTGTCCAGCCATGTTTTCAATGCTTCCATGTGTACCAATTTTTGTTCTGGTTATTTGCATCTAACACCTTAACATTTACATAGTACTTTGTGTGTTCTCATTTTGCACTTGACTCTCTCCCACTCTCCTACCACTGCTATTGAGTCTTCTAACACCAGCTTGGGCTGGGGCATGTGCCTTCCCTTAGTACTCTCATAGACTCTGGGCATAGCTCTTTTATGATACTCAACACATAGGTTTATACGGGTCTCCTCTTGTAAAACATAAGCTTTCAGAGAGCATAGTCTTTGCCTTCTACATCTCTTTCATCAGCACCCATACAGTACCAGGATATATGTATTTATAATATATTAGTTGACTTGAAAAATGGGCCCTATCTGCTCTAATTGAATTACTGTGAGAATAAACCAAGCTAAGAACTTTGGAAAAAATATTATACATATATTTTGAGAAAAATACTTTTTAGATTTTATTAACTATCTGTGCAGGAAGAAACAGAATTTGTCCAGCATAACGAAAAATCTTGTAGAAGTCTTGACACACACCCCCTTGAGGCTGCGAGCTGTGAGGTAGGGACATGCTAGTCAGCCAAACCCAAACAAGACAAGGACCCAGGAAGCCATATTAAGTCACCCTAAGCACATCTGGCTCTCCATAACTGGGTGGGTATGACAGCTGCTACATCTAGACCCAGCTTAGAAAAGTCCATTCTTTTGTTTTGAGCTCTAATTGGAATTCTATAGACTCCAATGTCCCAAGTTCCATGGGATGATTTATTTACATTTTATGTTTTGCCTGTGAAAGAGTGGATGGCATTTTTCTAAAAGTCCCATAATCCTCCCATAAATGAAAATTTACAAAGGAGTCCAGTAGAGCATACATAACATTTTCTATTGTAAAAAGGAAGATGTTTGTTACTTTGATTTCCATATCTTCACCCAATTACTGCTCTGCCTCTTTCCTCTCCTTCAGAGCCAAAACTCTGAAATGCTTTTCAATATTCACTGTTTCTACTTCCTCACCTCCCACTCATATTTCACTCCATTCAGGTGTCCGCCTCCTCACTCCACCTGAAGAACTTGCATTAAATTCACTAGTGGCCTCCTTGTCATGAAATCCAATGGATGGTTTAGTACTCATCTTAATTCTCCTCTAAGCATTTTATATTGTTGAAAACTTTTCTTTTTGGCAATACTTTCCAAATTCCTACCATTACCTTCTGTAATGGCACGCTGCCTTGGCTTTACTCCTATTTAGCTGTTCGTTTCTCTGTCTACTTTGTAGGTGTTTCCACCTCTAACTACCTATTAAATGTTGGCCCCAATCTCTTCTTTCTCTATAATTTCTCTCTAGGGAATTTCAGAAATCCACACAGCTTCAATTGCTGCCTCAATTAACAATCAACACAGGCCTCTGCTCTGAGCAGCTATACTGAGATATTTTAAAAGCATATTACATACACCATGTCCAATAATAAACTCATAATCTATTCTCTCCTCCAGAACATGTTATGTCCCTAATGTTCTCTAACACAGTGAATGATACAGTCAGTCAGTGTACAAACTAAAAATCTAGGAGTCATATCGATATGTTCTTCTCCCCCAGTGTTTATATCCAATATATCAACAGGTCTTGCATATTCTTTATAATATCTCTCAAGTCAATCTGCTTTTTTCAAGTTCCTTATTACTTGTTCCAACTTTAGTCCAAGCTACCATCATATCTCATGTGAACTTTCCCAATAGTCTCATACCTGGATCCGACTTCTACCTGGAACTCACAGGTAAAAAAAAATCTTTTTACAATGTTAATCCGAATAGATGCAAAAGTCCTTAATAAAAAATTAGCAAATAGAAGTAAGCAACATGAAAAGAATTGCACACCATGACCAAATGGGGTTTATTCCAAGAATGCAAGACTGATTCAATATTCAAAAAATCAACAATGTAATCCCACCACATTAGCAAGCTAAAAAAGAAAAACCACGTGATCATATCAATTTATTTAGGAAAGTTATTTAACAAAATTCAACATCCATTCATGATTTTAAAAAAATTCTCAAAAAGTAAGAATAAATAACAACTTCTTTAAATTGGTAATGATATAGAAAACATATAGATGTCATCATATTTAATGGTAAAAGACTTTTTCCCTAAGGTTGAAAAATAAGACAAGGTCATAGGATATAAGACAAAAGTCAGAAATCAATTGGATCTCTATAAACATGTGGACACCAAAATTAAAAACACAATATCACAACTGCTGGATAAAAACAAAGGAAATACTTAGGTATAAGTCTAGAAAACATGTATAGATCCTCAATGATGAAAACTATATAGCACTGATGAAATAAAAGGATTTCTAAATAAATCGAAAGATACACCACTCATGGATGTGAGTGTAGTGTATCTCCCCAAACTGATATACAGGTTTAATGCAAATACTATCAAACTCTCATAAAAGATGTTTCTGGTTTTGTAGATATAGACATGATTATTTTTATTTATTTCCCCCTTTTAAAATTTTTCAACAACAGTTTATGTTCAGTATTATTTTATATTACTTTCTGGTATACAGCACAGTGATTAGACATTTACATAATTTATGCAGTGATCCCCCTGACTAGTCTAGTAACCACCTGGCACTATACATAGTTATTATCATAGTATTGACTAAATACCCTATGCTTTACTTTGCATCTCTATGACTATTCCATTACTACGAATTTGTACTTCCTAATCCGTTCACTTTTTTTACTCTACCCGCCAATCACCTTCCCACCTGGCAACCATCAGCTTGTTCCCTGAATTTATGAGTCTGTTTCTGTGTTTTTTCTTTGTTTTTACTTTGTTCTTTAGATTTCACATATACGTGAGTTTATATGGTATTTTTCTTTCTCCATCTGACTTATTTCACTAAGCATAATACCTTTCAGGTTCATTCATATTGTCACATTCCTTTTTATGGCTGAGTAATATTCCATTGTATATAGAAAGGGAAAGGACCTATAATCGCTTTTAAAAAACCCACACACAAAAAAAATAAATAACCAGAAAAAAGGAGAAGAAAGTAGGAGGAATCAGTCTACCTAATTTTAAGGTTTACTATAGAGCTAGAGTAATCAAGATTATTTGATGTTAGTGGGGAGATAAATTCAAAGAAAACTGGAACAGAATAGAAAACCTAGAAATAGATCTACACAAATATTCCCAATTTATTTTTGGCAAAATTGCAAAAGCAATTCAATGAAGAAAACATTTCAAAGGGGAAAGCAAACTTTCAACAAATGGTGCTGGAGCAATTAGATATCCATAGCCAAAAAGAAATAAACAAACCTCAACTTAAGACTCACACCTTATACAAAATTTAACTCAGAATGAATCAGGGGTTTTAATATAAAATCCAAAATTATAAAAATTTTAGAAAAAATATGAGAAAATCTTCAAGATCTAGGCCTAGGCAAAGAATTTTTAGACTGGACACCAAAATCATGATCCATAAAACAAAAAACATGATAAATTTGATTTCAAAAATTAAAACTTTGCTCTGCAAAAGAACCTGTTAAGATTCTGAAAAAAACATCTACAGAAAGGGAGAAAATATCTGCAAACCACAAATCAACAAAGGACTTATATCCAATATACATTAAAAAAACTTCTCAAACTCAACAGCAAGAAAACAAACAAGCCAATTTAAAACTGTGTAAGTTATTTCATGAGATACTTCACCAAAGAAAATATAAGGATGGAAAACAAGCACATAAAAAATATTCAACATCTTAACCATTAGGAAAATGTAAATTAAAACCATGATGGGATACCATGACATACCCATTAATATAAATAAAATAATAAATGCAATAAATACTGAGGAGAATGCAGAAAAACTGTATCACTCCACATTATTGATAAGAATCTAAAATGAAAACTGAAAAATTTCATAAAAATTGGATTTCCAGTTTTTAAGCCATTTTTTAAAAAACTCAGTATGAACTACTATACAACCCAGCAATTGCACTCCTGGACATCTAACTCAGAAAAAAATGTAAATTTATATTCATATAGAAATCTGTAAAGAATACTTTCAGCAGTTTTTCATAATATTTAGAATTGGATACAACCCAGGTGTTCTTCAATGGTTAAATGGTTAAACTAATTGTAGTACATCCACATGACTCAGCAATTAAACAAAAACACGCTGGATAACACCTCAGATAATTACACTGAGTAAAAACTGTTAATCCCAAAGGTTATATAAATTATTTCATTTGTATAACATTCTTGAATTTACAAGATTATAGAAATGGAAATCAGATTAGTGGTTGCCAAGGATTAAGAACAGGATAGGGACAAGAAGGAAGTGGGTGTGACTACAAAAGGGCAACACGAGATCCTTTTGGTGATGGAACTGTTCTATATCTTGACTGTACTGATGTCAGTATACTGGTGACAATGTTGTACTATAGATTTACAATATGTTACCACTGGGGAAAACTGGGTGAAGGGCAGATGGGATCTCTCCTTATAATTTCTTATAATTGCATGTGAATCTAGAATTCTCTCAAAATGTTTAATTTTAAATATTAATCTAGCATTTCTTCCTACCCTCAAAATACTTCAATAGCTATAAATTATTCTTAGAATAGAGACAAAATTTACTAACTTGATATGCAATGCTTTTTTGGTCTAGACCACTGATTCCCAAACAATGGAACGCATACCACCCAGAGGGTATGGTATGTGCTGGGCCATTGAGGAGTACAAATAAATAAATAAATAAATAAATAAATAAATAATTATCAGTAATGACAAAAAAAACAAGTAAAGTAAAAAAATGCAAAATGTTAGTGATGGAACAATAAATGTTAAGTTTGAATCACCATTAATTGAGACACTTCAAAATTAAATCCCATTAGCAAATGTTGATTGGTGAGGGCGTAGCTACGAACCCTTCCCCCAAACCACTCTTATACCAATCATTATGCACAGTTTCAGAACAATGTATTTGTGATGTTTCTAGAAATTCCTCAAACATATAAATATATCCATAGCCAGACTGTTTGAACAGTTTAGTTACTGACTGAGTAAAAATTAGTGTGTTGTCTTTAATTGCAGTTCTTTTCAAGTCATTTTTTTAATTTAATATTTAAATACTTGATCATTATTAATATTTAACTGTTATAAATCTTGTAAAATTAAATATGTGGTTTGTACTGTTAGGATATTAATTTTTCTTTCCTAACTTATTACCTCATTTTCACTATTTCACATTAAGATAGGCACTGAATAGAAGTATCAGTATTTAAAAATAGCAGGTTTTAAAAACTAGAGGTGCACTTTATAGAAATGGGTTTAAAAGGGGTGCACAAGTAGAAAAAGGTTGGGAACCACTGGTCTAGAGTCATCTCTCCAGTGTTATCTCATGCCTTTCTTTCCTTCTTTGTACTGTAGCCATACAAACATCTGAATTTTAAAACCATTCTCCTTTCTATCACTGGGCATTCGCATATCATCTCTCCATCTCGAATGTCCCCTTCTTTGCTTCATTTCTCCCTCTCAACTATCATCTCATGTAGTTAACCACTCATCTTTTCTGAACATACTCATGTGTCCCTTTCTTGGGAAAGGCATCTCTGACTTACTAGTCTAGTTAAATTATTGCAATGGTCTCTTAAAGAATTGTATGCCTCCCTTCAGAAGGCTTAACTAGGTATGTTATGTGCTTTGGCTAGTATGATTATTTGATTGATGTATGGTTCTTCCATTAGACCATAAACTCCATGAGCCAACTCTTGTTTGTTCACAAATGTGTTTCAAAATTCTAGCCTGACATGTAGTAACTTTTAATAAATATTTGTTAAATAAATAAATAAGTAAAATAAAGAGAAGGTATGATTAAAGTAGATATTGCAATTCTTTCCACCTGTCTCTGTGGCATCTCCTGAAGTACCTTATTTAAATTGTAGGGCTCTATGGAGGAGCAAAGTTTGTTTGAAAACTGACACCCTCAGAGTCCCATCATGGGACTAGCATGACAAAAATCTAATGATGAAAACTTTGTCCCTTCCTATCAAAGTTTTGGATAGGTTTAGGACTACAAATTATGCATTCCAGGGTTAGCTTCCTTTACCCCTACTATGAATGTGAGCCTTAGTCTCCCTATCTCCAGCCCTATTCATCTTAACTGTTTCTTCATATAGCCACCATTTCAGAGTCTATGAAGCACAGTTTGTATGCCATTTCATAATGACTAAATTGGCACATTGAGAAGGACCTTTCTTATGATCTAGAATCATGGCATCATGGCTCAACACTAAAGGTAAGAAATAATGGTGCTAAATATACCACATCTAAAATTTGAAGAGCAATCAACTATCTACCTATAGTTAAGGAAGATACCTCTCAGCTGGAATGACATAGAAATGCTGTTCCCTTAGACATGAGCACCTACCACCACCACTGTTCTGAATCAAATTAGAAGAGCACGGGAGGTATAGAGAGAGATCATCAGGGAGTACAGTGTTTTTAGTGAGAAGCTATTACCAACTTTCACTCTGGGGCAGAGGAGGGAGCACTTTCACCTCCTCAAGGCCAAAAATGGAGGCTACCATAGAATCACTCATAGAGATTGGGGGTTCATGAAGAAAAACTGGCCTTATGCATGCTGAGCTGCAGAACCTAGGACCTCTTTCATGTTATTAGTGGTGATAACATTGGTGAGAAAACTCTTAAGGAGCTTAATATGCATCCTTTGAAGATTTAGGGTATAAGAAAGCACGGAAATTAATTTTTCTCATCTGGAGATTTTGGAAGACAAGATGACTTCTAGGAGCCCCATATCATAGAGCATTGAAAGACCTGTGGTGAGTTGTGTGAAAAGAGGAGTACACCCTCACATCAACCCAATTTGAATTGTGATTTCATCATTTGGAAACTGGATGACTTCAGGAAATTTACTTTAAAATGCTAAACTTTATTTTCATCTTCTATAAATAGGGTTATTAATGGCAATATCATATATAGGACAAAGGTTAAATGAGATAATGTTTATAAAAACTACCACACCCATGGCATGTAATTGGTAGATATTAGGCTGGGTAAGTCTGTAGATTTTAAGAGTCAGACCAACCAGTGTTAAAATCCCACCTCCACCATTTACTCACCTGTATGATCTAGGAAAAGTCATTTCAGCTCTCTTACCCTAGCTATTGCTAGGACTATTGATAAATCAATTATCAGAGCTCAGCATATCTATTATCAGTAGTAAGCTTATCAAGAATTAAAGTCAGAGTCTGCATATTTGTCTCTCTCTACTGGATTGTAAGCTACTAAAAAATGCATGCACATGGCCCAATTTATCTTTCTGTTGACACTTCAACTCCATCACCAACCACCTTGAAATATACAAACTTACATATAAATACTGTATGAATTTGAATTTTTGTTTTATTCCTTGGAACCTATGAGAGATTGTCTTAGTAACATTCAAGTTAGAAATAACAGAGCCCAGCTTAAAGTAACTTGAGCAAAAACAATTTTTTAAGGATAGATTTTATTGCAAGTTTGGGAATTATTTTGTGAAGACAAAGACTGGTAGGTTTTTAAGGGATGGAGCCATGTCCTGAGAAATCATTAAAAATACAAGCTGTTCTCTCTCTCTGATCTGTCCCTTCTGCTTGGCCAGAGGTGTTTGCTTCATTCCCTCTCTCTGCTGAGTAGCTTGCTCTTTTTCTCTATGCACATGACAAGAAGAAAATAAATTTGTTTTACTCTGAGGTTTAATCTCTTTTCTATTGACCAGCTCAGCCTGACTTGTCATCTCTTGTTCGTGTCAGAAAGTCTGCTTGCTTTTCCTCTGTGGATCATTTCTCTTTTTCTTTTCACTTTTAAGATTTTCTTTATTCTTTATGTTTTATAGATTCATTATGATGAGCCTGGGTGAGGGCTTGTTTTATTCATTTATCTACTTTCTTGGGACTAGGTATTCTTTATAACCTAAAGGTTAAAATCACATCTTTCTTCTGGAAAATTCTCAGAAACTATCTCCTCCAAAGAAGTTGTCACTTCTTTCTCCTTTCACTTCTATCCTCTCCTCTCTACTCTATTTATACTCATGGCACTATTTTTGCTCCTATTATCCACATCTTTTGACTTCTCCTTTACATTTTCCATTCATTAATCTCTCATCCTATACCCTGAGTGATTCACATCTATCTTTCAATGTCCTAATTTTAAAAGCATGCCTACTGTTTAACTAACCCATGGAGGCTGGTTTGTTTCTTTGTTTTCAATGACTGAATATTTTTTATATTTTATTGTTAGCCCAAGTTGGCCTACTCTTCCTACAGAGATGACACATATCAGTAGTAAATCTGATTTTACTAATCTACTACATCTAGTCTGGGATAGATAGATTTATTGTTTGGTAACACACATTAAGGGGCACTAACTACACAGCAAATGTAAGATAACCAGCATCAAACCATACCTCTACCTTTGATACAATAACATAGACCTGGCTAGGTCTTTCAGGCTGTGTATATCTCCAAACATTACATAACCAATAAAATCTGATTAGAAGGAATGTTCTGAAGTGATAATTCACCAGAGTGCCTTACAACTGATAAATGATGGGCAAGACATATGACTTATAAACCAGTTACACCCTAAATCACAAAAATTACCTGCAATTCATCTCTCTGTAATGGAGCAAGAAATTAAGAAATTCTTTGAATTGATACCGGGTCAAATGGCAATGCTAATAGATGGTAGAGTGGTTAATATAGGGACCCTGGTAGGGCAGATGAATTGATTACAGATGTCATTAATAATCATGATTTGCTTCTAAAGAGAGGAGCAAGATGATGTCTTATTTGTAATCTTAGGTACATTTTAGATAAATATAGAAAGGAAGTCATCATACAATAAGATTAATACATAGCACATTCAAAATTAATTACATGAGGGCTCTGTTTGCCGTGAAGTTTCACAAAACAAGGCACTCAGCATTTTTCTTTCCTTAACTAACTTCTCAAACCTTACTCATAGCCATTTCAAAGAATTTCCTCCCTTTGTCTTTTGTTTTGCTGAATATTCCATGCACCCAAAAGTACTAATCTGGTTTATCATACATATCTCTAGGCACTTCTCAGGTTTTATTGGCTCTTGCTTTATCTCAGCAAGCTCCTGCTTCATGCACTCATCCCTCAGAAGATTCTTGTTCCCAACTGGGAAGATGTGCACACTGAGACAGAACGGTTTCACCTCCAGGTTCCTTTCTTCTGGGAGGTTTTCTATACTATCAAGGTTAATAATGAAGAAACACTTCAATGTAACATCAGTGTTTGGGTAGGAAAGGAGCTTCAGTTGGGTCAAAACTTCCTGCCCAACTATGTCCCCATAAAGCTAACCTTTCCTGTTCATTTCAGTGCCAACCACATGGTTCTCTGGTACTTGTCCCTCCTAAGACTATGAGCCAGCTGGTCTTACTCTAGGCTCCATCATGATAATCATCGGCATCCTTCAGATGGTATCCATTTTTCTCAGAGTGCTATGTGACAGGGACTATGTGGCAGAGAGCTTCTACAAAGTACAATTAGCTACTCATATAACAGGCACTTGGGCAGTACCTCCTGAGTCCAGATGCCACCTTGCCAATCATGAAGTTAGGATCATCTATTGTTTGGTATATGGGAAGCATTTAAAATAGACGTTTCAAAGATATTTAAAATGTCTACTTTAAGGACTTACTTTGAAATTGCTTTCAGATTATTCTATTATTTATATTTCCTGTCATGATTTCTCATATTTTCTGCTTATTCTGATTACCTCCTACATTGCTGTGTATATTATAATTTTTTCTGAAGGTATTTTTTTATTTTATATTACTTTCAGGTATATAGCACAGTGGGTAAGCATTTATATAATGTATAATTTTTGTCTTTGAATTTACCTTTAGAAAGAAATATGTTCTAACTAATACAGTATTGTATGTCAATTATAATTCAATGAATTATTTTGAAAAATAAGTATGTTCTAGAGTTCTTCATTTCTAAAGAGTAGCATTATGGTTGTTGAGGATCCAAAACAATGGTTCTAAGAGAATCTGAGAAGCCACGTCATTTATGTCCTTTTACAGCCTCCAAAATTGGAATTATCAGCAACTTGCAAGTGCCTCCCTGGATCATATGTGGAATTTTCTATGCTTTGTATAGATAGTCCAGTTCCAGCTGCCCACTATGCATGGACTTTTGGCCTCAAGTATCATCCCTATGAAGCATGAAAGCCCAGTTCAGAAGGTATGTATCAGGCATGTTACCCAATTTCACTTTTTGTTCACAGTTGGGTCCTCTATGTTTTCAACATTTGAAGATTTCACTTTTTTTCTTTAAACTTATTATTATTATTATTCAATTTAATTATTATTATTAGTTGGGATTTTTTTTTTTTGGTTTTGGTTTTGGTTTTTGTTTTTTGTAAATTTTGTTGTGTTAGGAGTGAGAGTGCAGAGTTCTTGCATCAGCTCACTTTCTGATCTGGACCAAAAGCTTGGCTCATACCCTTGGTCCCAATTCCAAATATCAGGAAGAGAGAGCCTGATTGGCTTAGATCCTATCTGGTCACCCTTAGACGAATGAATTATAATGGTGCCAGGCTAGGTAGCAGAAACATGCCTGCCACCTCTGTGGGTGAGAGGGCAACTCTCATGATAAGGTTGCTGGGCAGATACCCATGTCCAATTTATCATAGAGACCTCAAAAAATTTTTATTTTTATTCTCTGCTTATATTTCTTCATCTAAAAATATCAATTCAAGATGGCAAATTCTCTACCCATTACATATTCTGAATATGACCTGCATCATGCTCAACAAGACATATGAGGGGTGGTCAAGATATTAGCAGAACAGGGGTTGTCAGAGAAGTGGGAGTATTAGTGCACACCCTTTGGTTGTGTGACTTATTATTAGTATATGTGCCAAATTTCAGCCTACTTGCATCTGTGTTCTTTTAGATATTACTGAAGATGCATGTCAAATGTGAAGAAAGCCCCACCTATGGATTAAATTGAATTTGGCACTGTCATTAAATTCTTCAAAAAACAAGCGAAAACACCTCAAACCATTTTGGAAAAGATGCTAGCAGTTTACAGGGATTGTTGCCCTGGGGAATCCATGGTTTACATAAAGCATATGCTTTTCAAGCAAGGCAGAGAATCGACTGAAGTCAACCTCTGCCTAGGTGGGACACCCTGTTGAGACCATTTCCTCAGACATGTCAAAAATGTTGAAAAACTTATAGTGGAAGATGAGGATGCCAGATTGAATAAAAAGCACTTGAATAAATGGTTGGAGTATCATCATTTTGAATATTCTCCACCAGCATCTAATGATGTCAAAAGTCAATGTAAGATGGGTACCGAGAATGCTCATGCAGCTTCAATAGCAAAAACACATTGAGTGTTCATGACAGTTTTTGAACATCTACAGAGATAACAAGGATGAAGTTTTAAACCAGACTGTCACTGGAGATGAAACCTGGGTTCATCATTATGAGCCTGATTCAAAGCAGGAGTCCATGCAGTGGCGTGAAAAAGGCACACCACCTGCTAAGAAGTTCAAGGTGTCACAATCGGCTGGAAAAATCATGGTTACTATTTTTGGGGGATATAGAGGGTAACTTGCTGATGGATTACAAGGATAAGAGTTTCAGAATAAGAGTACTATTCCAGTCTGCAGAAACAGTTTAAAATATCTGTGAAGGAGAAAAAAAGAGGAAAATGTACCAAAGGTGTACTTCTCTTGCACAACAATGCACCCGTGCACAAGAGCAATGCTGTGTTGACTACTCTTCATGACTGAGGCTTCCAAACATTAAACCACCTTCCCTCCAATCCAGACTTGGCTCCATCTGATTATTATTTGTTCCAAAATATGAAAAAATAGCTTTGAGGGAAGAAATTTATAGACAACAAAAAGTTAAATCTGCAATTTGAGGGCAAAAATGGAACTTTTTTTTGAGGATATGAATAAACTTACTGAAAGATCTGAAAAGTGTATTAAGGTTAAGGGTAAATGCACTGAAAAGGAAAAATAATAAATATGTTTTTTTTACCCTTCCTACTCTTCATTCCATGAATTTCTTGGCCACCCTTCATATATTGGGCCTTATATAAACTTTAAATACCCTTTGCACAATAAGGAAAAAAGCCATCTCTTGACAAGATTTGCATTTTCTGAAAAAGTTTGGATGTCCATGTAATAGGAATAATCAATAGATCCCTATTCCTACCAGATTATTAATAACAATATGGACATAACCAAATAGAAAATACAAAGGCTGTCCAGGAAGTATCCAGCCATGTAATATGAAAAATAGAGACATTTATAACTGAATTATTTTCTAGAAAGCCTTTGTATTTCTTTTAATAATGTTCACTGTGAGGTTTTGTTGTTGTTTTTGTTTGTGGGTTTTAGTTATTATTAACAGTTTCAAAACAGCCAATGATGAGTTAATAGAAGAGTTGGTATCTTTATACTATGAAAGGTTCTCACCACAAAATTGGTTGCTGGCAGGAGTATGGTTTCAATTTAACATTCCAGAGTTCACACAACTGGATATTCCCATGTCTATAAAAAGGAAACTCATGACTGGAGCTGAAAAATGAGGTTGCCTAACCACTTAGGTAACAGAGCAATAAACCTTATACACATACAGAGATAACAAGATGCCTTGGGAAGTACAGCTGATCTACATCCTATTCCTAAGAGGACTTCTAAATCTATGAACAATGTCAGGCTTTTTGTAAAGCATCTGTCATTTAAACAAATTTCAAATCTACCTCTAGAGGTATTAGTCCTGAGAACTGAGCATTACGTCTTCTCTTTCTAACATAGCTGGTGCATTCCTTTTAACATTACCCCATGGATTCTGTCTGCTCACCTTCTTTTCTAATGTGCTTGGAAGAATATGCTGTTAGAAATTTAAATAATTCAGCTATACCCATCAGGCAAAGAGTGTATGTTTATTATATTCCTACTAATAACTCACATTTATAGAGCATTTTTGTTTTGTTTTTTCAAAACATATTTGCTGCTTTGCTCATTTGGTCCTCATGGCAATACTATGACAGCTAAATTTTATCACTAAGTCCAGAAAGCTTAGAAATCTTTCTGATATTTATTCCACTTATGTAATCTCTCAGTGAATATTTATTGAGTAAACAAAGTAGTAGAAATACTGTCATGGAGTTTTAAGGGCTTATATGAATCCTGGCCTCTTAATAGTTTCATAATATTGGGCAAGTCTGTTAATATTTCTGAATCTTTCCTCATCTACAAATAAAAAATAATGATACTTGATTCATATGTTTCTTGTATGTCTTTAATAAACTAAGGAATGTGAATGCATTTTTTACAGGATCTGGCATATAAAATGTGCTTAATACATATTTGTGGATAACTAAATTTGCATCTAATGATTACCTGAGAGTTGCAACTACTTCAGATTTAGCCTCAAGTTGATTAGAGGTTTTCAACTTTCTTCTATTCATTTGCTAATTCACAATATGAAGATCCTAGCCCTTTTCTCTTTCCTAGGGAGTGAAAGCTTCACTTATGCAATATGACTTCCAATCCTCATATATCAATCATCACCCTAAATGTAAATAAACTGAACTCACCAAAAAAAGGCAGAGAGTAGCAGAATGGATTACAAAACAAAACCCACCCATATGCTGTCTCCAAGAGACACCTCAATCACAAGGACAAACATAGACTCAAAGTGAAAACGTGGAAAACAATACTCCAAACAAATGGTATCCAGAGAAAAACAGAAGTTGCCATACTTATATTGAGAAAACAGACTTCAGGAGAAAAATGTAACAAGAGACAAAGATGGACATTTCATAATGATAAAAGGAACACTACAACAACAAGAAGACATGACATTCATTAATATAATTGCTCCCAATCAGGAAGCACCAAAACATATAAAGCAACTACTGACAGAATAAAAAGAAGAAACTGACAAAAACACAATTATAGTAGGAGAGCTAAACACCCCCTTAACAGCCATAGACAGATCATCCAAACAGAAAATAAATAAATATCAGTTTTAAATAATACATTACAGCAATTGGACATAATTGACATTACAAGATACTTTATCCTACAACACAAGACTATACATTCTTTCCAGTACACATGGAACATTCTCTAGGATAGACCATATGCTGGACACAAAACTAGCCTCAGCAAATTCAAGAAGATTGAAATCATATCAAGTGTATTCTCAGACCACAAAGCATTGAAGTTGGAAATCTACTGCAAAAAGAAAGCAGAATAAATCACATATACATGGAAATTAAATAACATCTTATTTTAAAAAATGACTGGATCAAAGAAGAAATAAAGAAGAGATTAAAAATACATAGAAACTAATGACAATGAAAAAAACAATGTATCAAAATTATTGAGACACAGCAAAAGCAGTAATAAGAGGGAAATTTATATCATTAGAGGCCTGTCTCAAGAAACAAGAAAAATCACAAGTAAACATCCAAACATCCCATCTTAAAGAACTAAAAAAAAGAAGAACAGAGAAAAACCAAAGTCAGCAGAAGAAAGCAAATAATAAAAATTAGAGCAGACCTAAATAAAATTGAGAACAGAAAGACAATAGACAAAATTAATGCAACTAAGAGCTGGTTTTTTTTGAAAAAAAAAATCAATAAAATTGACCAACCCTTGGCAAGGCTCACTGAAGGACAAAGAGAAAAGACACAAATAACCAAAATTAGATATGAAAGGGGAGAAATTAAGACTGATACCATAGAAATACGAAGGATCATAAGAAAATGTTATGAAAAGTTTTATGTCACCATATTTAACAACCTAGAAGAAATGGACAAGTTTCTAGAAACATATAGTCTATCTAGCCTGAACTAAGAACTGGATAATCTAAATAGACCAATCATTAGTGAAGAAGTTGAAACACTCATCTAAAACTTCCCCAAAGGTAAAAGGCCAGGATTGGACTATTTCACCAAAGAGGTTGATCTAGCATTCAAAGAGTAATTAATGCCTATTCTCCTAAAACTCTTCCAAAATATTGAAGAGGCAGTACTTCCCAACTCATTCTATGAGGCCAACATAACCCTAATACCAAAGCCTGGTAAGGACAACACAAAAAAAGAAAACTATAAACCAATATCTCTGACGAACACAGATGTAAAAATTCTAAACAAAATAATAGCAAAAAGAATACAACAATGTATCAAAAAGATTATACACCACGATCAAGTGGGATTCATACCAAGGGCACAAGGATGGTTCAATATACGGAAATCAATCAATGCAATATACCACATAAACAAAGTAAAAGATAAAAACCATATGATTTTATCAATTGATGCAGAAGAAGCTTTTGACAAGATACAACATCCATTTATGATCAAAACACTGAATAAAATGGGTATAGAAGGAAAGTACCTCAACATAATAAAGGCCATACATGACAAGCCCTTAGCTAATATACTGAATGGGAAAAACTGCAGCCTATTCTCATAAAATTAGGAACAAGAGAGGGATGTCCCCTGTTATTACTGCTATTTCATATAGTACTGGAAGTTCTAGCCAGAGCAATCAGGCGAGAGAAAGGAATAAAAGGTATCCAAATTGGGAGAGGAAGAAGTTAAACTATCAGTTTTTGCAGATGACATGATACTTTACATAGAAAATCCTTAAGACTCCACCAGAAAAGTATTAGAAACAATAAACAAATACAGTAAAGTTGCAGGATACAAAATCAATGTACAAAAATCAACTGTATTTCTATATATCAACAACAGAACTTCAGAAAAAGAAATGAGAAAACCAATACCTTTTGGAATCACAA
Source organism: Lyroderma lyra (assembly GCA_004026885.1). Taxonomy (NCBI): domain Eukaryota; kingdom Metazoa; phylum Chordata; class Mammalia; order Chiroptera; family Megadermatidae; genus Lyroderma; species Lyroderma lyra. The sequence continues at coordinate 53,178 of PVJL010000366.1, read as the reverse complement.
CAAAAAGAATAAAATACCTGGAAATTAACTTAACAAAGAATGTGATAGACATATACTGAAAACTATAAGACACTATTAGAACAAATTGAAGAGGACACAAAGAAATTAAAACATATTCTGTGTTCATAGACTGAAAGATTCAACATTATTAAAATAGCAAAATTACCCAAAGCAATATACAAATTTAACACAATTCCCATTAAAATCCCATACACATTCTTTCATGAAATAGATAAAAAAAATTATCAGATTCATATAATACCATATGAAAAACCCCAAATAGCCAAAGCAATCCTACATAAAAACCAAAAGGCTAGAGTGTGGGTTCCCTGATTTCAATTTACACCACTAAGTGCCAATAATCGAAACAACTTGGTACTGGCAGAAAAACAGACACACACAACCAGTGGAATAGAATGGAAAACACTGAAATAAACCCACAAATATATGGACAAATAATTTTTGACATAGCAGTAAAAAAAAATACACCATGGAAAAGAAAGCCTCTTCAGTAGGTGGTGCTGGGAAAACTGGAAAATCATATGCAAAAGAATGAATCTGAACTGAAAATTGTCACCATATACCAAAATTAACTCAAAATGGATTAAACACCTCCATATAAGACCCAAAACAATAAACTGTACACAAGAAAACATCAGTACTAACCTTACAGACCTTGGGTTCAGGGTGGACTTCATGAATCTGACCTCCAAGGCATGGGAAGTAAAACCAAAAATAAATGAATGAGATGATATCAAACTAAAAGGATTCGGCACAGCAAAAGAAAAAATCAAGAAAGCCAAAAGGGAGAAAGTATTTGCAAACAACACCTGTGATATGGGCCTTACATCTAAAATATATAAAGAACTGATACAAAGCAACAAAAAACAAACAAACAATCCAATTAAAAAGTGGGCAGAGGACATGAACAGACACTTCACCCATGAACACATACAAATGGCCATCAGATACATTAAAAAATTCTTAACTTCATTAGCTATTAGGGAAATGCCAATTAAAACCACAATGAAATACCACCTCACACCTGTTAGAATGGCTGTTACCAACAAGACAAGGAGAAACAAGTGCTGGAGAGGCTTTGGGGGAAAAGAAACCCTTGCACACTGCTGATGGGAATGAAAATTGGTACAACTGCTATGTGAGACAGTGTGGGGGTTCCTCAGAAAATTCAGAATGGAGTTAGCATATGACCCAGCAATCACCCTTTTTGAGTATCTACCCCCAAAATTTGAAAACCTTAGTCCACAAAGACTTACATACCCTAATGTTCACTGCAATGCTGTTCACGGTGACCAAGTCATGGAAACAACCATGACTTGGTCACCATGCCCTTTGATAGATGACTAAATAAAGAAGCTGTGGTACATATACACAATGGAACGTTACTCAGGTGTAAGAAAAGATGAAATATTTTCATTTGCGACAAATGGATATAACTTGAGATCATCATGATAAGTGAAATAAGCCACATAGAAAAAACCAAGAACCACGTGGAATATAAAACTGAATGCAACAAAAAAACAAAAACTCATAGACACAGTCAATAGTTCAGTGGTTACCTGAGGGTAAGGGGGTAGGGGTGGAATAAGAGGGAGGAGGAGTCAAATATACGGTGATGGAAAGAGAACTAACTCTGGGTGGTGAACACATAATGCAAAACATAGATGATGTATTGTAGATTTGTACACCTGAGACCTATGTAATTTTTGCTAACCAGTGTCACTCCAATAAGTTTAACAATAAAAAAATTTAAAAAACAAACCAACACTGGTATCCCACCTGTTACCACTCAAATAATAAGCTCTGGGAGTAGCCCAGGCAACAGTGCTTTTTGTTTTCTCATCCTCACAAATGTCTGAAATCACCTTTTGAGACACTTTAATTTTCTACCCTTAATAAATTAATCATGAAAATTATGCTCTGTTTTGGCTTCCTAATCTAAAGTAGTTTTGTTAATTTGGGGGAAAGGAACTTGGGATTGCTTTAAAAAAGATATTGAAAAAACAGCAAGCTAGACATAAGACATGAAACTAAATTGCATAAAAGAAAACACTGGTACTAAACTTATGGACCTTGGGATCAGGGAGAAATTTATGAATTTTACCTCAAAGGCAAAGGAAGTAAAAGCAAAAATAAGTGAATGGCACAATATCAAACTAAAAAGCTTTTGAACAGCCAAAGAACCCATCAATAAAACCTACAGGCAACCAGCCGAATGGGAGAAGATATTTGCAAACAACATCTCTGATAAGGGGCTAATATCCAAAATATATGAAGAACTTGTACAACTCAACAACAACAAAAAACAAGCAAACCACCTCATACCTATTAGATTGGCTATCATCAACAAGACAAATAATAACAAATGTTAGAGAGGCTGTAGAGAAAAAGAACTCTCAAACACAGTTGGTGGGAATGCAAATTGGGACAGCCACTGTGAAAAACATTATGCAGTTTCCTCAAAAAATTAAGACTAGAGCTACCATATGACCCAGCAATCCCTCTCCTGGGTCCTACCCCAAAAATCAGAAAACTTTTGTCCACAAAAGTATATGTACCCTGATGTTCACTGCAGTATTATTCGTGGTGGCCAAGATATGGAAACATCCAAAGTGCCCTTCAATAGATGAATGGATGAAGAAAATGTGGTATGTAAGCACAATGGAATATTACTTGGCCATGAGAAAAGATGAAATGCTGTGATTTGCAATAGTATGCATGGATCCTGAGATTTTTCATGCTAAGCAAAATAAGTCATACTAAAAAGACAAGAATTACATGACTTCACTCATATGTAGGATATAAAACTGAAAGCAACAAAGGAACAAAACAAAGAAAGAAACAGAAACTCATAGATGCAGACAATAGTTTAGTAGTTACCAGAGGGTACATGGAAAGATGGGTGGTAGAGGAGAAAGGGGGGGGTCAAATATATGATGATAGAAGGAGAAAAACAGAGTTTAAATTCTCACAAACCTCATAATCAATAAGCAAAGGACAGCTAAGTTGCCACTCAATGAAAATTACAGACTTTTGTAATGCCAAAAAAAAAAAAAAGAGACAAAGCTTACAACAGAGTACCGAACTCAGAAGAAATAATGAGGAATTCTGTAATAAGCTTTGATAATTGAAAGAGAAAGTATAAATGACGATTAATGCTATAAAGATAAACCCATACAATAATATGCTAGTCCAGTGTTTCTCAAATTAGCTGTCCTCAGATTTTTGGGGATCTGTAAAAGTCCACAATTTCTCCATATTAACTGATTTTTAATTAGCGTTTTCCTTTTTGATGATAATCTAAAAGTATTGGTCAAAGTATATGTTGATTTACTTGGATGACCACCTTTAACCTGAGCATGGTATTGAGATTTTAGTGTCTACACCGGTGTTTGTGTTTATAACCACACAGATAGCAAATATTTCTACTTTGATTGGCCTGAGATAATAAGAAAAGAACAGAGGAGAACTTAGTATGTAATGATGCTTTAAATAAAATCCAAATAACCTCAAGGACCACTTCATGGACTAACATTTCACAATTGTTTGACTACAATACAAGAAATACAGAAAAGTTCCAGGAACACTGAGTTTTTATATAGCACACAAGAATATGCCATGATGAATTAAAGATAAGCATGCAGCAGCAATTATTACCATATGGATACAGCAAGTCAGTGACTTAATTTCAACAAACATCATTTGTCATACTAAATTAATGATTTTCACTTGGGTTGCATTTGTTTGTAGTTTTGATTGTATTTAAATTGTAAATCTATTTAGATTTAATAGTTGTAAAGGTGCTATTAACACATGGAACTTAAGTAGTTTAATCTTATGCATATTTAAGCAACAAAGAAATAATTTAGTTCAAATTTGGTAGTTCTGTAATTATTATTATTATTATTATTATTATTATTATTATTGTGTGTAAAAGGTATATTGCTCTAGTTTGAGAAGCAATGCTATCTTCTTTTGTTAATTTTTGCCAAGGATAACCTCAGATTTTACAAAGCAGATAGAAATTTAGTATATGTGGAATGTCTAAATATTCTTCATTTACACTACATAACAAGTGTGGAGGCTCAGCAAATAATCTTGAAACCCTAGCATTCCAATAGAAAAAAGTGGTCTACTTCAATAGAGTTTTAAATCCCTTTTCATTTCTTTTGAGACCTTAACGTGATTTCTTTTCAACAATTTTAAAAAAGGAATTATAGTACATGAATAATTTCAAAGAATCATATGATAATCTCATTCTTAGGAAATTTTCATGTATTCAAAGACATGGTTCAACTGCAACTATTAGAGCTAGACTGCTTTCAGTCCAAATTCCTCATGTGCTATTTATACCTGTGTGACCTTGGACAACTTATGTAACTTCTCAAAGAACCTCACCTAAATATGAAGATAATATTGGTACTTACTTTAGGCAGTTGTTGCAAAGATAACCAGCATGATATATGTGAAATGGTCTAGAGAAGAGAGGTAGCTATGGTATTCTTTAACATCATTTTTTGTTTATGATTTGACAGAAAGTTTTCTAGACTGGGAGTAAGAGATTTGCTGCTCCCTGGCTCGGTGTAGTTTTGTATAACTCATTTCCCCAGTTTTCTCATCTGTAACATAAGGTTGTTAGACCAAATGATTACTTTGCTGTCTCATGTGGCTAAATTGATCTTAGTCTCCTGACTTCTGAATGAGAAAGAGCATAGACTGAAAAATAAGTTCTAGCCTAGCTTATCTGAAATCCTCAGGATCTGTTGTGTTTTGGAATTCAGAAATGTTTGAATTTTGGGTCCATAGTGTATATGCTGGGAATTATACCATAGTCACCAGCGTGATCTGGGGCAGAAGACTATAATCAAATGTATTAGTATTTCTGCAATGAAATATATGAATAGTCACACTAAGTAGAACACATAAAAACTATAAATATTAATAGCTTTATATTAGTTTATATGTTGGGGTTTTTTGCCACAAAGTGAGTTTTGATGCCAAAATTACTCAAAACTTTTTTTTCAGAGGTTTTAGATTTTAGAGTTACAGGTAAGTGTGGATCTCTGAATCTATCCTTGACTCTGACCATCTGGCTTTGTGAAATGAAGTAACTCTATATTTTTAAAATCAAATTTTGAATAAGATGTCCTCTGGAGTTTTGTCTAAGAGTAATAACCTGTTCATTTTAAATGAACGAAACTATGAACACTATTGGTTTTTGCCACAATATAACCTAACTCATTCAATGAGTAAATATTTACTGAGATGTTATATGCCAGATTTTTTTCTATGTCTTATGGATTCTGTGGTGTACAACTCTGTTCTCATTGTATTTCTCTTCTGGATGGAAAAGAGACTGAATGACAACAGATAAACAAGTGAACAAGAACATTTATAATACTGATTAATGCTATAATAAAATAAAAGAGGATGGTATTATAGAGAAGTGACTTATGGGACATTTTGTTTCTAGTTCAGTGGTCAGGGAAAACTCCTCTAGGGAGGTGACATTTGAGCTGGGATCTGAAGGATAAATAAGGAGTCAGTCCTACAAAAATTCATAGGCAGAGCATTCCAGAAAGAGAAGATGACAAATCTGAAAGTCCAAAGGCAGAAAATAGGCTAATGAGACTGAAATACAGAAATCTAAGGGAAGAGCAGCAGAAGATGAAGCTAGAAGGGAAGATGGAGGCAAGATTATGTCAGATTTTATAGATCATGGTAAGGAAGGAAGGAATGAAATCACCGTTTGCCTTAAGGATTTTCATATAAGATATTTTGGTTTCTAGAGACCTATTATAGGTAGCTCAAAGGAGATGAAATCTCTGTTCTGTTTCAAGAAAATGTTAACATAAAAATAGAATGCAATAATACCAAATAAAACTCCAGTGAAAAACCAAATCAAGCATTAAGAAATAAAACAAAAGCAATCTGTCATTTACTGATTGGGGTGCTAAAGCAAATTGCTTTCAATTGTCTATAGGAACTTTGTATAGAAACATGCTGCAAACATTTTTATTAGCAACAGTATTACAATAATTCCCTGCCAGTACATCTTCATGTATTGTAGGCCAAGTGGAGAATTCATACAAGTAAGAAAAGTGAGAAGCCATAAAAGCCAGAAAAGTTTGGATTTGAAACATTGGGAGGCATAACTGAAATAAATTGAATGCAGAAAACTTCTCTTCTGCTCTTACCAACACAGAGCTATTAATTCCTTTTTAAAAAACAGTTTTGTCTATTACTAGTATTTATTGGATTCACATTAATTCCACTCACACAAATACTAACTCATTTTAAAAGTACAATACATTTTTAAATGGTCAAAACTCAAAAGATGGTGACTCTCACAATTAAATTCTATAAATGCAATAACTAGAATTTACATCGTTTAGAAAAAAAAAAAAAACTAATGTATCAAAACCTATTGCTCACAAGATCCTGTCTTCCCTAGGGTCACACAGATAGCAAATGGCCAAAGCAGCAAATTCAAGTCCATCTTTGCTCTGCCATAGTTACTGAAGCAATCTCCTACACAAAGGTAGGTTTCCCAAGTACCCCTGTGATTTCTTCAATAACTTCAACTCAAAGGATTCTAACCACGAACCTCGAACCTCGTATTGTTCTCAGCAGTGTAAGCAATAAGAAGTAGAAGCTAGAGTACCTAATGTCAAAAATATTTAATCTTTGATGCAATAGGGCTAAAAACATGAAAGAGAGATCAGCACTATCTGAAATATGTATATTTGAAAACTTAGAAATGGGATTGTCAGTAAATTGAAAATTTAGACTCTACTTTCTATACTATAATAGTTACTGATACAATTATCACATGTCTTTGCTTAATGTAAGAGAATAATGCATTTCTCTTTTACAAAGACTCAGTGAAAACACTCTTGAAAATCTGCACCCAATAGGATAAGGACACCTTGACGATACATTTATTTTAAGTTCTAGTAATAAAAGGATGTGTCAGCATCCTTACCCCCTAAAGACCATAAATAGCACAGCTTGCTCAGTCTCCTGAAAGAAGTTCTCAGTGTTCAAACCCAATTCCATTAAGCACAAGTCCCAACCCAATTTATATATGATTAGGAGATACACATGTCCTTGGATTGTCCTCTCTGTAAAACATCCCTTAATTGACTGGTAAGGCAGCTCTGTACTCTAACTTTTAAACTTGTTCTTCTATCACTATTTCTCTCTGTCTCTCACTTGCATTGTCGAAAGGGAGAGTCATTTTAATTATATGTACATTAAGCTATCAAACATCCAACACTAACTCAAGTGGATAGCACCACCAATTCGTCCTAGAACTTGATTCAGAGATCTACTTTTCACTTAAGGGCTTCCTTAAAATTTAAACTTGCATAACATAATTAAAAGTCACATAGAAAAAAAATAAAACATAAGAAAAAGATGCTAATTGCTTTTTTCCCCAAGGCCAAAAAAAAAAAAAAACTCTTCTATTTATCTTTTAATCATGTATTGAAATTAAAACACATTTTCTCAAGCAATCTGCTTTATGAAGAAGTTTTAGAATTAGAAAATTTAGTTTTAGAATTATAAAATGATCCCACTGATTCTCAACAAAGATATCAATGACATTTTAGTCAAGAAAATGTTTCATTGTGTGACTTGCTCCCACGTATTTGAAAGATCTTCCCAGGGCTTTATCCACTAATAACCAACAGTGCCCCTAGTCTTGTTGAAAACAACCCTTGACCTCCCACAGACACATTTCAAAATAATCACAAAGGATTGTAATGACCCAAGTTGAGGCCCACTACCACTACCTAATTATACAATAAAGAACTAGAGACTCAGAAAAATTTAATGTCTTGCTATATGATATAGAGCTAATAAACAAATTAGTGTCTTTCCATTTAGTGTTCTCCATGGAGAATTATCTCATAAAATCATCCAATATATAGTTGCATGATATCAAAATATAATCTAAGATTTTGAATCTACACGGAGATAAAACTCAAACAAGAAACATAATCTTCCAAAACTGACAAAGAACTTCTGACTTCTCCTACCAGTGCAGAGTACACTCTCAGTTAACCAGCACCCATGCTGGATACATGTAGTATTGTTTCTTCGATTTTTTTTTGTCGGTTGCTTGAATTCCATTAACAGAGAGACTAATGTATTTAACATTCAATGAAGAATGAATTAGAAAGAATGATAAAAATAGGTGAGAATACTTTCTTGGACTTGAACTAGCTATGTAATCTTAAATTACACTACTTACATAATCTCTCCACTTCTCCATTTCTCCATATGTAAAATGATAGATGTTTAAGTTGTATTATTCTTACAGACTTGTCCTCTATAAGAAATGTTTGCCTTTATATTTTCCAAACAAACACATTTCATTTACTACAGTTTAAGTCTGTTTAGACTATTCAAAGACAAGTAAGAAAATTCCATAGTCTTAAAAAACTCCTCCATTTATACATATTTTTCTAGTACCAACAGAAAGTAGGTTTTCTGGTGAATCAAATAACTTGGTAAACTAGGCTACATCATGTATTTCCAAAAGTTCAGTTTACTCCTTCATCAAACAGTTGAGTATTTTTTTACTGTTGTAAGTTGTAGAAACACTTATATGAATTAACACTTTCCTTGATTTCAAGGAAACTACAGTCCGACCAAAGAGTTAGATACATAACAGATCATTATAATGCAATACAATTGGCATTATAATTATAAATATAGTTATTATACTAAACAATGAATTGCACTTACTACTAATGAGTTAATAAAAATAGTGAAATATTTATTTGCTGATTAAATGGATACATCACTATGCATATGAAATATTGAGTTATTATAGAAAAAAAATTCTGGTTACTAGACAATTTATGTTGATAAAATATCAAATGAGCACTTTACCTGTATAACTCTTGCTTGCTGAGGTAAGATAATAAATGATATTAATAATAATAATAATAGTTTTAGAGTCAGGAAAATCTATAAATTGAATTCCGGCTCTGCCATTTAGAAAATAGATGGCCTTAGGAGAAAATTATTATCCCTTAGAGCCTGTTTCATCATTTTTAAAATGAGGAGAATTGTAGTAAGCAATACATAAGGTCATTCATGTAAAGTGACAAGTACATAGTCTTTTATAAATATTAGATACGTCCTATTTTTCATGTAAAAAATATTAGTCTTTTATCTACTTTCAGAGATAATATTTTTATGACATTAATTTTCCCCAAATAGTTGCAATATTTCCTATTCCACATGCTCATGCAGAACTTTGACATCCCCTATAAAGAACTAGAGTTGCACTCTCAACACCATGGCCTGCATTCAAGCATTCGATTCCCAGCCAGGGAACCACCAAAAAAAAAAAAAAAAAAAAAAAAAAAGAACGAGAGTTATGTCCCCCTGCTCTCAAACCTGGGCATCCCTTTGTGACTTGCCTCAATGAATAGAGTATGGTGGAAGTGATGCTATGTTCCTTCCAAGATTTTGTCTTAAAAGAAGAAGCTCTTCTCTCCCTCTCCCTCTCTCTCTCCCTCTCTCTCTCTCCATCTTTGGACCCTTGCAGGCAATACCTAAGAATTTTAGCTGGCTTAAATCAGCCATAGTGGAAAAATTGCATGAAAAAAACATAAAGTTAGAAAGAGCAAAGAAGCCCCAGCTAGAAAGAGAAACTCCACAATCATTTCTGACTTTTGAATAAAACATATGTTCAAAACCCTAAATGTTCTCATTGTTATTGATGTTCTGAGTCAAAGCATATGAAAACCAGAAGAAATAACCAGCTCTCATCACTTGATAATTTAAAAACTTAATCAGTGCAAAAGACAAGGGGATGTAATGCACAGCATAGGGAATACAGTCAGTAATATCATAATAACAATATAGTAAAGGAAGGTTACTTGCTGTCATGGTGATCATGTCGTAAGGTATATAGATGTTGAATCACCATATTGTACACAATACAAATATAATATTGTATGTCAACTGTACTTCAATAAAAATAAAATAAAAACCTTCTACACAGCAAAAGAAACAATAAACACAAAGTCAAAAACAATTATCAGTGCAATTGCTTTCAATAGTAAACAATAGATACAAGTAATAACTTAGCCAACAAAATCAAAATCTTCAATTACAAAAAGAAAGAAATGCTCACAAGAGAAAAAAAGGAGTTTTGAAACAGAATTGTTAGCTTTTTTTTATCCCTAAACTACTATGTGCCTTGTAGCTATTTTATCAAGTTGTATTCATTATTCTTTTAGAAATGTAATTAAAAATATAAATTAATATGAAATACTGGGAAATGAGATTCATGCAGGCAAAAGTGAGGGAATGTAGTGAATTAAGGTAAAAAAAAGACTCATGTTATTATGTTATTAAAATCTTAAAAATACTAAAGTGGGTGGTTTTTCTCTTTAAAAAATATTTTTGGTGGAGAACATACTAGAAGTTTCTTTACTTGTAGTGTCAGTATTTAAGTCTTAAATTAATGTATATATCAAAATCTGGCTTCTCCTCAAAAGAAAGACTCTATAAGAATCCAAGCAACTTACAATAAAACAAACAAAACATCAACAACCAAAATAGATTGGGAGAAGTACTACAAATTATAAGCTTAGGATTTAGGTTTCAATTTAAATTATGGCTCTCCTTACTGCCATCTTTGCAGCTTTTGAGCAAGTTGCCTTATTTTCCTTAGCCCTTATTTCTACATATGTAGAAGCAGTGAAATAATACCTTTAGCCAGTGAGTTGTAAAGAATAAATGAAATAAGATACATAAATTTCTTAGCACAGGACATGGTGTGTATTCAGAGTTCAATGCTTTAGATCCTTGCAAGTCTTACTTCTACATGCAGAACTTTTATTTAATTCAGGAAAGTATCACTTAAAGATAACTCACTTTAATCAGAAACTACCCTAGTGCAGAATTCACCAGTGAAACCATCTGGACCTGATTTTCCTTTGCTGGGAGGTTTTAATTACTGTCTCCTTACTTGTTAATGGCTTGTTCAGATTTTCTATTTGTTCATGATTCTGTCTTGGTCAGCTGTATGTTTCTAGAATCTGTCTGTTTATATGAAGTTTTCCGATTTGTTAGCATATAACTGTTCATAGTAGTCTCTTATAATCCTTTGCATTTCTGTGGTATCAGTTGTCATGTCTCCCTATCATTTCTGAATTTATTTAAGTCTTCTCTCTTTCCAGAAATATTTAAAGAGGATTTAATGCTAATCCTCACTCAAACTTGACCAAAAGATTGAAGAGGCAAGAACACTCCCAAACTCATTTTACAAGACTAGCATTACTTTATACCAAAGCCATATAAAGACATTATAAGAAAAAGCAAAACAAAACTCTAGGGCAATATCCCTACTTATATAGATGCAAGAATTATAAAAAAATATAAGAAAATAGAATTCAACAGCACATTAAAAAGATTATACAACATGGTCAAGTGATGTTTACACCTAGATCAAGGATGGCTTTGCATATGCAAATCAATAAATGTGATATAGCGCATGAATAGAATGAAAGATAAAAAGCATATGATCATCTCAATAGATAAAGAAAAAGCATTTGAAGGAGGGCAAGATGGCGACTGGAGAGGAGGTCCCTAAAGCCTCTCCCAGAAAACACAATTGAACCGCCATCCAGGAGCCAAGAAAAAGGACCCTGAGTGACAAAAACGGCAGCTGAGAAATCCACACATTGCAAGTAAACACCTGAAGGTTGGAGAGAAGGGGGCAAGTGGGAGAGAGGGGAGGGAGCAAAGACGGATTACAGCAGGACCCGATCATGGCTGACCATCTGGGAGCAGTGTAATGCATGGGAGGGGAGAGGCCAAGAGGCAACAAGAGGAAAAGCCCTAGCAAAGTGGGAGTCATTGGGGAGCTGGGCTGGGGAGCTGGAATTTGGAGCAGTGAGTTGTTGTACATCTGAAACTACCATAATGTTGTATGTTGATTTTACCTCAATAAAAAAGAAAACAATCCCATTCAAAATTGCATGAAAAACAATAAATAATTAGGAATAAATTTACCCAAGGAGGTGAATGATCTATATAATGAAAACTATAAAACTCTGAGGAAAGAAACAGAAGGCAGAAATAAATAGAAAAAAGCCCATGTTCATGGATTAGAAGAATTAATATTGCTAAATATTAATTCCACACTACCCAGAGGAATCTACAGATTTAATGCAATACATATCAAAATTCCCATGGAATTTTTTTCACACAAATAGAAAAAGCAATCCTAATATGTGTACAAACCCACAAAAATATCCAAATAACCAAAGCAATTCTATAAAAGAGGAACAAAGCTGGAAGCATTACCTTTCATGATTTCAAACTATACTATAAAATTATAGTAACTAAAAGGTATGATACTGGCATAAAAATAGACACACAAACCAATGGCAAAGAATCAAGAGGCCAGAAGTAATGCCTTGCACCTATGACCAACCACTATTTGACAGAAATAGCCAAAAATACTCAACGGGGAAAAGACAGTTTCTTCAATAAGTGGTGTTTGGAAAAACTGGATAATGGCACGCAAAAGAATGAAACCAGACCCAATTCTTATACACTCACAATAATTAACTTTAAATGGTTTAAAGACTTAAACATAAGACCCAAAATCATAAAAATCCTAGAAGAAAAAGAAAGGGAAAAGTTTCTTGACATTGGTCTTGGCAAATGATTTTTTGGATATGACATCAAAAGCATAAGCATCAAAAGTAGAAATTAATAAGGACCACAACAAACAAAATGCTTCTCAGCTGCAAAAGAAATCATCAAAAAATGGAAAATGCAACCTATGGAATGGGAAAAAATATTTGCAAATCACATAACTCACGTAACTCAGTAGCGAAAATAAATAAATAAGTAAAAAGGGAAAGAGGATCTGAATAGATGTTTTTGCAAAGACAATATAGGAATGGCCAACAGGTACATGAAAAGGTTCTCACCATCACTAACCATCAGGGTAATGCAAATTAAAACCACAGTGAGATGTCACCGTACACCTGTGGGAACGGCTATCAAAAAGACAACAGGGAGTAAGTGTTGGAGACCACGTGGAGAAAAGGACACAAGTTTTTCCAACCCGCAGGCCTCAAGCCGCGAGCTGCCCAGGACAGCTTTGAATGTGGCCCCACACAAATTTGTTAACTTTCTTAAAACATTATGAGATTTTTTTTTGGCAACCTTTTTTCTTGTTGTTGTTAACTCATGAGCTATCATTAGTGTTAGTGTATTTTATGTGTGGCCCCTGCCTCTGACACGGGGTCCTGAGTACTGCAGCCCCTCTTGTGTATGTCTCAGCAGATGAGATTCACTCCTTGAAGCTGTAAGGCACCGGCCTGCCTGCTTCCACACCTATCTGATCCACACGTGTATGTAAAACGAAGCTTCTGACACAGAAGAATGTTCTCTCTCTTCCTCCTTAAAGGGAGATAAAGCATTTGTTTTTAAAAACTTCCCTTCTGGAAAATTGATCTTTTTTTGGTCTCTAGTCCAAATAACATTAGTCAAAGGACATTGGTAATGCGTAGAGAAACCACCTAAAGGACTGAAAAATCACTGAAGGGAATACTTACCAAATTTATAAAAGTAATAAATACCCAAATCATATGTAATTGACACTGCTCTTTAAATTAGCACATTTAAACAGTCTCTTCTCTTTGTGACATGTTCTATTTTTGTCTTTGAAAATTCTTAATTATTTACTGCACACACATTCATTTACTATTCCACAGATGGATAAATTTATTCTTCTAAGAACATTGTCCTATTAAGTCATATAATTTAACACAATTTATCTTGGTCCAACATTTAATTTTTAATTATAGGTAATGAAAACATGTTTTGTGCAATTATAGTCTACACTGTTACTAAGAAAAAGGCTGAAAAGTTTTAATATTTTATTCAATGTATTATTAAACAATTTATTTTTTATAATAAATAAAATACATTTTCCTTAAAATCACTCCTTTCTCATACCACACAAAAAGTATTTCAAAAATTAAATGAAGCTGAGAAGTGCTGATTCTCTCTACATGACCTAATACATGACCTTTGGGAAACCTATTGTTTGTATATAAAGGACTTGGATACAGTAAAATAAAACAAAACAAAACAAACAAACCAAAAAACCTGACTCTCCTATGGCACGCTGTTTTCAAAAAGGTAATCGTAAATAAACTATCAGCTTTTTATAGTTTAGAGTACTAATTCCTTCATTTAAAACATACATAAGAGGATGCCTTAAATTTACAGAGTAGAGAGATACCATGCCTGAGAAAATGGTGGAAAGAACACAATTTATAGATTTTGGCAAAACTTAAATCTTTAGTTTCAATAAACTTTCCTAGATAAATATACAAAGCTCACAATGCAAACCCTGGCAGTTAGTACTAAACAGCAATATTAAATAATTGCAGCTATTTTTCTTCTATGTCAAAACATTTTCCCCAATTCTGATGAAAAATTTTTGTGGAAATTTGTCCCGTGAATTTATCTCTTAATTTTCTTAAATTCAATACTTGTTTTTAACACTTTATGATAACTTATCTCATAAAATAATAGTATAGAATTTCAATGTTGTTTTCTTTGATTCTATGAACTAGGATTATAAATTGAGAGGAACTCAAACGATAGTACAACAAAATAAACTTCAATATTTTAAAATACCTAGTCTATTACAAATAATTATTAAAAGAAAAAAACTTCAAAAACTATAGGAAAAGTTGTCATTGTCAAATCTCTATGTTGCTCTTACTGAAATTAACTCAGAATAATGTCACATAATGATCACATTGTCACTGATTTCTATTCCTGATAAAACTCTAGCCATTAGAAATATAACTTGTGTATATTTTTCCTTTTGACCCTATTTTATTGTCAACCTCAGGTAGTAAGCTTTATTCAGGACAGCAATCTATCAAAAAATGTGTGCTGAACATTTACTGAGTTACTGTAGTTTTGCCCTCAATCTCTTATCTTAACAGTGTTTGATTTCTCTTTTCAACTGCTGTTCTTCATTCTCACAGAGATAAATGTCCAACACCTTAATCCCTTCATTTTTCTCTGTTTATGGGCCTTTTTTTGATCTTTTTCTTCTTTATCCAGCTTGAATCTAATGGCTTTTTCATTTGACCTACTGTCTTAGTATCTTTGACACCTTTTAGTCCAACCCTTCAGGTGTACAAGCTCAGCAAAGCTGAGACCCACAGATCAGTACTGTAGCTGGTCCTTCCAACTAGGCATGAAACTGTGGGAAAGGAAATCACACATTCATGCTAACAGTAGTAGCTTCTACATAGTCATAGTTTTATATTCATTTGGATACTGTCCTTCATCAGCTTTCTCTGCCATTTTCCTCAAAACATACTTTAAAATCATTACCATCTTCCCAACTAGTCCTTAATCTTCTGTACTTCCCCATTTTCATAGGCTAGACAAGCTCTCTCTCTTCTTGAGAAAACTCAAGGCCATCAGTTGTGTTCTTGCACACTCATTCCATACTCAGACCTGGAGAGCTAACCCACAGTCACAACCATCCTTACCCTATGCAACCCCGTGCTCTCTTCAGTTCTCTAATACTTGTATCAGAGGTTGGCTAACTGTGCTCTCTGGTCAAATCTGACTTGCCACCTATTTTTATAAATAAAGTTTCATTGAAAATAGCCAGGTGCGTTTGTTTGCATATTGTCTATGGCTGCTTTTATGCTACAATGGAGGAGTTGGGTAGTAGCTACAGTGGTCACATGGCCTACAAAACCTAAAGTAGTTATTATCTAACAGTTACAGAAAAAGTTTGCTGCCCTCTGATCCATACTGTCAACTATCATCTTCCTCTGCCTGGATCTTTATTTAGCCTAAATATATAGTCACCTCTTTTCTAGACTGAAAATGTGTGTTTGGGTTTTTGTTTTTATTTGTTTTTTGGGTTTTGTTTGGCTCAAACTCTTTACAATTACTTAACAATTTCTCTTCTCCCTTCATCATACAAGTTGTTCAGGAAGTATGCCACATTCTCTTTTTTCACTTTGCTTTTTATTGATTCCTTTTACCCTGTAATGTAACTTTTACCCCTACTATCTTTTTTAAATTACTTCTACAAAATTAATGATTACTCCTAACTGTCAAGCTTAAAGAAAAATTCTGATCTTTAATAACTGACCTACCTTTAGGAACTCTCCCTTTAAAACTCAGTAATCCATTGTTCTTAACAAAGAGAGCATAGTGGGGTCATCTCTAGAGGCTTCTGCCCCTACACTGGCCACAAGCCAAAATTAATCTTTACTGTTACATTTTCTAGCCTCTCAGGTAAGATATTAATAGCACTATTCCAATAAAAATAAAAAATAAGAAAAAAACAAGTAACTGGAACAAAATACTTTGATAAATGAGACAAGAATACATGGTCTACTTAGTAGCTGTCAATGTACAAAGTCCACCATACAGGATGCAAACAACACTTGACCTTGCAGAGTATGTCCACCCCAACCAGCCTTCCTTCTCTCTCTGCTAAAGTTATCACCATCTATTCACTAGTAACACACTGACCAAAGGAGGTCTAGGACATTTGGAGTATAAGGTTTTTGGGCTTTTTGTTGTTGTTGTTGCTGTTTTTTGTTTGTTTGTTTGTTTGTTTTTGTTATCTCCCAGAATGAGAAATACTAACTATATAAGGAAGAAACTTCCTTCCTCTTGTAAAATTGACATTTGAATAGATTAATAACATAAATGTATTTGTCAGAGATGTGAAATACCCTTCCTGACATCTAGATGATTAATCAAGATTTTCACATCTTATAATGGTGGTTAGCCTAGGATATGTACATACCTATTAAAATGACCACGAAAACAAAAAAGGAGACACAGATATACAAAGTCACTGATGATGCCAAACAACAATTTATATCTTGCTAAGAGCAAAATAACCTTTAGTTCTATCATGGTAAAAACAGATTGAGTAACTATCTGACACATGTTTTCATTTTTAAAACAGAAAAAAGTCAGATACAAAATTGGTGGAAAGACACATACCCCAATTTCTGCTCTATATCAGTATACAAGATATGTGGAATCTATATCTCTAACTAAACAGCCTAGTAGCCACAAATCGGACAGGAATATTCTTTCTGGTTATACCAGAGATCCCTTTCTCATATCTCTACTTACACAACTTCATCCCACAAAATTACAATTTTATTGGGACTCTTTAACATACACATTTATGAACAGATGATCCAAGCAAGTGACCTTAAGATATAGAGAATTATAATAATACAATAAAAGTAGATTTAATAAATGCAAATTAAAAATTTTGTTACACAGAAATATGTATTTGTAGCATATTCATGGAACTATACAAAATTATCACTTATTATGCCACAAAAAAATCAGTTTATTTTAAAGTACAAAACTCAAAAAGACAAATTCTCCAATTATAGTGTTTTAAAAGTAGAAATTAATAACTAATGTATAGAAATAAAACTGAACAAATCCCTCGTCTTTTCAAAATTAGAAAATATCTCTTTAAAAACATTATAAAGTTACTGTATATAAGCAAATAAAATTATTATTTTTTTTAAGTCTTCTAGAAAATAATAAAAATAAGAATACAATCGATCCCAAAATGGGATTACAATTGATCCCCAAATCTGACAATTAAGTTCACGACTTGCCACCATGCACTTACTTTGGCAGCACTGCACATAAGCACATGGTGGCAAGTTGCCAAAGCTAACTGTCAGATTTTGGGGACGAAGACAGCTCTGATGGGCATTCCAGAAAAAGAGTTCCAAAAATTGCTTTGAGGGTGGACTAGGCTCTGGTGTTGGTGCACAGCTTCCTGAGGAGAATATTCACAGGTGACTGTAGTGATAATCAGCAATGAGGTATGCAGCACTTTTTCTAGAATGAGTTTCCGAACTTAATTGTCCAACCTCGTATAATATAACATTTATAGGATTCTGTTAAAAATATTCAGAGATAAATTAATAGGTTTTAAGTACAACTATTATTTTTGGAAAAAATGAAAATAAGTTGTCTTCATATCAAAATATTAGAAAAATTCAATCTGAATAAAAATAAAATGAAAAGAAGAAAAAATAAAAAGAAAATGAGAAAGTAATTAGTCCATAGAAAATAAAATAAAGCACTTGGTTCTTAGAATACACAATAAAATTGATAAGTGTGTGACAGATCTAATAAGAGAACAAGAGATCATATGTTTTGGTGCTAAAAAGTGTAACATAACTACTAACACATAAAACATTTAAAATTATAAGAGAATTGTGTATATATTATCTAAATTACCTGTAAGTATAACTAACAACTATAAACATAAAGTGGCTATTTAGTCAAAAGACTTGTGTCTGAATGCAAACTATAATGTGTGCTAACTGCTGTGAGACACATTTTCTTCATCTGTAAAATGGGAATTTAGAATCTCAATAACAAACACTCTCTATAGGAGTGTTTTGAGAAGTACTGCTTATGTCATTGTCATCATTGCTGTCATCACTCCTACACATTATTAATATTCACTACTTTTGATGAATAATTGATATGTGCCTATATAAGTTAAAATTTTTAAAAATGCTTTTCTAATTAATACTTTAATTTCTCTGTAATAAGGCTCAATTCAGACCATTTGCTTTGTGATTTAATTCTCTCCTGAACTGCAGGAATTATTATAACAACATTCATTACACCTGAAAATATAAAACCATAATGATCTATTCTCTTAGGGAAAAAATACCTTGCCCAATTTACTAGATCTGGGAGGATTGATTATATTTAATAATTAATATGGTGCTTTTAGAGTTACATCATTGTTATTTATCAAATACATAGATATCAAATTTAAAAGAAAACCAAGATGCTGAGTTAAACCTATTACCAAAAAAAATAAGTCAGGATCTTTTTTCTCACTTTTATAAGTAAATGTAAAAGTTTAATATAAACCTAGAAGATTCTGGAAACAAGAAGAATGCTGTATTTTTAAGTTCATGAATCTTAGAATGAGATAAAAAGAAAACCAGTAAAATTGGATCTCTCATATTTATACATGTCCCTACACTTTTCCTTAGGGTTCAAATGTCGGTTATTGTCAGAGTGAAATTAAATTAAAAAGTCGGTTGTAAAATTAAATTTTAATCGCTGAAATTCTCTTATTTTGGACCAATTAGTTTAAAATTTGTGTAATAGTGTCCAGCAAGGGAGAAACTAGTTGTTTTGGCACACAACTGAAAAATGCCAAAAATAAAGCAAAAAAACCCACAAAGCAACAAACTGGTAATTTTGTCTACCTATCTTCTTGGACTAAGCAATTTAAAAATTACATTGATTTAAAGTATATTAACACAACAAATAATTATAGTGCATAAAGGAATACAGAGATTAAATTAAATATACTAACAGATATAGTCATCTACCCTCAGGGAACTCACTGTTCAGAGGAAGCAGACAAAAGCAAACAATTTGCTTTGTTTGTGAGGGGGAATTCTATCTGTATATCTATTCTATACCTATGATATGATATACTGATAATACTAGCAATTTATTGAGCATCAACATAGGTTGCTAGGTGCTTTATCTATACTATTTCATATCTTCATTAAACCCTTACATGTTAAAAATCATTATGTACATTTTACAAATAATGAATTAAAGTGTATAGAGTTTAGGTTAGTAAAATGATGAAGTCATGATTAACGTAAATCTGTGTGGTTCTGAAGTTCTTATTCTTTCTTAACTACACCACATTGTTTTTGTTAAATTGTATATCTGAGGAATTATCAGCTCTTGAAGTGAAACTATATATACATATGAGGGCTGTCCTGAAAGTTTCCAGGCATTTAATATGAAAAACAGAGGCATTTATAGCAGGATTTTTTTTTCTAGACAGCCTCACCTAGACTGGTCTAAGATTTTGTGTCTTTCCATGTCATGGCTACTTCATCTGAAAGTTGTCAGTAATTAAACTGGCCCCATTACTGGAAGATTGAATATAATCATCCATGAGAAATTTATTGAAAAGTAGACAAAGTTACGTCCTTAGAAAATGAGGTACAGACTTACAGAGATGAAACTCTTACCCAGCATTAGAATCTAGGCCAAGCCACCGAAGTACAAGGAGCTAGTACAGGATGGGAAATGTATCTGAAATTATTTTATATGCTTAAAATAGTTTAAATGTTATAGCTTTTGCTAAACAACCTCAAGGTAAATAGCACTGAAACTGCTTTTCTAATTAGTACTAGAGAAACAATTAAAATACAGACAAAGTAGAAAAAACTATGTAATTTTTTCTCAGAATTCAATCAGCAAAGACAAGGGATTTGCATAATGCAGGCCCCCAAAGCAACTTTTTCCCTCTGCAGCACATTCCTGAAGCTGGAAGGAAAGAAATGTCTTGACTCTTAACTGCATTTTGTCAATACAGCTACCATCTGCCTTTAAACATGCAGAAAGAATAATGCCACTTGTAGTAGAATGAAAATCATCTAAGAACTTTATAAGTGCTCTTTTGTTTCTATCCTATCTGTGTATTGGCTTACGTTCTCTGACCCTTGTCTTTCTGCAAATGTTTCAATCTAAGTTTTATTTTAGGCTGCCATAATGTATTTTCATAAATTCAGGTCTCTGAAAATGTCTGCTAAGGGCTCTGGATTTATTTTTTCCATGAGGAAAGACCATTCTGTCAAAGCAAATTATATACCAGAAACCAGAGAAATAAGAAAAATTAGCAAAATATTCCACTGATTGAAAATATCATCCTCATTTAACTCTATTAATTTATTAATTTGAAGATGACCACAGTTCTCACATGCATGCAACATTCACTGTTACCCTGCCCTAGACTAAGTCCATATTTAATTGTGAAAGAATGACCATTGAGAAGCATTTTAAATTTAATAAATTCTGTAATTGTAGACAGGTTTTCTATTGTGTATAGAAAACACACACATACACACACACACACACCATGCGATAACAATGCCATATCTTTTGTACATTCGAGTATGCAAGGAATACTGGCAAATTCATTTAACCTGAAGGACAATAAACAAATTTCTTCTTACTTTCATTTTGAACGCACCATACTGTTGACATCTGGCCTCAGGTTCTGAAACCAAAGTGTTGCTGGAGTTTAGCTTTTTTCTGCGAAATGTTAGACTCACAAAAGCCTACTTCATCTTCATATATTAACAAATGTTAATGATTGTACTTGAGGTCAAACAACTTTGATATAAAATGATAAGTTAAGAACTTTAGTTCTTGTAAATAAAGAACATCATATAGCTCTACATATTTTCTGTCCTTCAATAAGATTACTTAATATAATTAAAATGTCAATTATTCCCAATTTAATATATAAATTAATGCAATTCTAATTAGAATTGCAAAAACACTGGACAAAATCTTTCTAAAATTCAGTAGAAGAATAACTATGATAATTACAGAGAAATTTAGTAAAAGTTGACAAGAGAGTTTTGCCCATTCAGATATCAAATCTTACTCAAAAGCTACATTAATTAAACTAGTATACAACAAGAGTACATATATCCATGTATGTACTCTTGGAAGAAACTTTAGAATTACTTCCAAATATAGATTGAAACTAATTTGTGACATTCTCCTTCAGAGGGTAAAAGATGGATAATTCAACAAATGTTTTAGAGACAAATGGTTATCTATTTGCTGTTAGATAAAATTAGATATCCATTTCACAACTATACTCAAAAATAAATTTCAAGTGGCTTAGTGGTTTAAATGTAAATAATAAGACAATGAAGAATTGGAATAAATACCTGGAGATATTTTTATAACCTTGGTGGCACAGAGGACCTTAATAAAGATAACTTCTAAACTAGAAGCCAAAAGGAAAAAATAAAATTTATACATATGATACATAAAATTTAATTTTTCTGAGTTATAAATAAAAGGCAGAAAAAAGTGAAAATATAATTAACAAGCTGGAAGAAAATATCAAACTTACAGTAGCCAAAAGATTCTAAAATAAAAAGAGTCTTGCAATTACTAAGAAAAGGAAAAATTAGAAAAGAACAATTTAGAGAAAACAGAGAAAGTATATGAATAGAAATTTGGAAGTAAAGAGAAAGCAAATCCCAACCTTGATTATAAGGAAGATGTGAATTAAAATACTACTTTTCACACTTAACAAAAATTTTTAAAAAATTAATACTATTTAGCATTCTGAGATATCTATAGACATAAAAAGTTTTATAGAGTTTTGGTTAAAGTCTTATTGAAGAACAGTTTGATCACATCTTTTAATATTTAAAATAAGCACACTCTGATTTTGAAATTTAACTCCTAGGAATCTACTTTATAAAATATTTGTCTATGAGCACAGAGGTGTAATTCTAAAAATGTTCAATAGAATATTATTTCTAATAGCAAAGCAATATAAAAAATAAAAGTGTTCATTAATAGAGAAATGGCTGAGTAAATTGCATTTCAAACATATTGTAAAATAATAGGAGCCGCCACTAAAATGAAGCAGAATTACTGACTAAAAAAAGAAACCTATATTGTAAATGCATGAATAAAAAGTTATAGGATAGTATATCTAGTATGGTCTTAAGTTAATTTTTTTTTGGTAAGAGTATATTTAGTAAAAAACTATAATACAAAACTCTATAGAATTTGTACACACACACTTATGCTATATACCTATATTAGAAAGAATTCTGTTAATGATAAACAGTAATGCCAGAGTGTGGCGTTATCATATATTTATTTTCCTTTACTATTTTTTTTTTAGTGGTGAAACAAAGAGATAGTTCATTGAAGAGAAAGTACACTCCAAAGAGGTAGGAGTGGGCTCGAGCAGGAAACTGGATCAAGAGCCTTCTTTTCTTTTTAATCCAGAAGCAGTAGACCATAATGTAATATGAAAGTATTAATATTTACTCTTTTAACCTAATAGGGACAGCAAATACATTAGTATTTGCTAAAAGGTTTTAAAATCTGGGGGGACAAGGGGCAGTACATGAACATACAAAGCAATCAGTTGCAATAAATTCCAATTTGTTAGAGAAATAAACATTTACTGGAAAAAGAAGCTTGGGATAACTGGAATTCACCATTTACCACTAATTTTTTAAAAGAAATCCAATACGATTTTAGGATGACTCTACTACATTGAGGATACATCCTCTGAACTGCTATGGCTAAGGCAGAAACTTTATAATATCAATTAAAGTAACAAATAATATACAAGTGTATGAATCAGTGCCCATTCAGGACTGCATTTCTTTTTCTAACAATTAGGTGGTAGAAACTCAGCGGGAGAGCTCTACCCGCAATACAATTCTTGTGTAAATAGGAAGATGACAGTTGTCTATTAAAATTGTTATAGAGATATTTGAAAACAAAATAGAACTGTCTAAGTACGAGATTTAGGAGCTAATGCTAGAAAGTATTGGAAAAGAAAAGTTACGAACATTTATTGTGCTCCTTCGATGAGCTGGTGTATGTTTATTCTCTCACTTGATTTTTCTCAAAGATGCACCCATAGATGGCTCAGGGAGATTAAGAGGCTTTTTGTTTGTTTTTAGGTTTGTTTGTTTATTTGTTTGCAGATTCACTAAGTCTATAAATGCAGTAAATTGGATATTTTTATTTGCTTTGATTTTATATTTCTACTCTCTGTTGACTCATATCCAGCTCACTTACTAGTCTCTTATTAGTGTTTTACTTTGCTTTTCTTAGAATTTCTAGTACTCTATGGTGTCACCTACAAATAATGCTAAATTTCCTACTATTTTTACTAAAAGGTTGTACTGCTTATACCATTACTAGGTCTTACTGAATTACTTAAATTGCCAAAGCAATGCTGACTAATAGTGGGGATAGTAATCAAATAGTTATTTTTCCAATTTTATTGTTAATGCTCTAAAAGTCTTAATGTTAATTCTATTGTTTGCTGCTGTGTTCAATAGTATCTATCACAGTGAAAAAGTTTCCTTTATTTCTACTTTACATCAATATTTTAAAAATCAGAAATGATTTTTATTTACAGTTTTAATGTACTTCAATGTACATTATTATTTCACCTGTTTATTCCTAGTAATATATGTTATTTTCTTAATAAGCCTTGCTAGTTTTATATTTTATAGATTTTTCCAAGAAATTTATTAGTTTTACTATCATTTATATTTTATGATGTGTTTATTTATTATTGACTTTGTTTTATTTTTCTCTTGCATTAATTTCATTCTGTACTGATACTTATTAATTTTTCTCAAATTTTCTTTTGATTTGTTGTTTTTCCTTTCCCTTTTTAGTTTCTTAAATTTGACTTTATTTTATTTTCAATTTTTATTTTTTTAACAATTCAAGCTTTTATGTCTACAATTACCTCTGAATGCGGCGTTAGCTGTACCAATGAGTTCTATATAAAATATTCTGGTTTTTGTTGACTTCTTGGTAACTGTAGTTTCAGATTTGTTTCTTCATTATATATAGTAGCTAAGAGTGCCATTTTATTTCCAAACAGCTGAGCCTTTTTGTTTGCATATTTCTTTTGGGGGGCTCTTCATTGTTGTTTTGTTTTGTTTTTTTCCTTTGATCTCGAAATCAAATTGATCATATAATAATACCACCTTCTCTGCTTTCATTTAGTTTGCTATTGTCAGGTATGTGATTTGTCTACTATTTTGTCAGAGAGGGAATACTTGGTCATTTTGTTTTAGGTATGTTTATTTGTAAACAGTGTGTAGGTGAATTTAGACCAATCTTAGAGCCAGCTATCGGTATTTAACCAATTCATATTAATTTTGATAACATATATGATGACTTTATCTTTTTCATATTATATTTACTATTTTTATATTTGTTTTTTGTCCTTTCTTTTTTCTGCTTCCTTGCTTTTGTTAGATTCTTCTTCTCAAGCATTTTTTTCATTCTTCATAATAGTCTAGGAATTGACCAAATATCTCATTCAACTATAAATAATCTTTACCTTTTTAATAATCATATTATACCTATGGTCACAAAATATACAAAAATAATACTTCTCTATTAGCTGATTATGATTCCTTCATCGCCTTTACCACCCAACTCCTGTTGCACTAAAATAACTTAGAATTGGAATCTGTCTATATTTTAACTTCTTAGAAATAACTGAAGCAACCCTCGTAGATACACTTATTTCTGAAAAGGAAATGTGATTTCAGCAATTCCTATTGTTTCTGGAAATGCTCTGAAGTTTATCAGTGTTGAAATGAAGCCTAACTATTTTACCAGTATTTTTTTGTTAAATTTATTGGGGTGATAATGTTTACATTATTGGGGTGATATTGGTTAATAAAAATTACACAGGTTTCAGGTGTGCAATTCTCCAATGCATCATCTATGTGTTGCATTATGTGTTCACCACCCAGAGTCAATTCTCCCTTCATCACCATGTACTTGACTTCCCCTTCCACCTCTCCCACCCCCTCCCTGACTCGCTGTTCACGGTGGCCCCATCATGGAAACAGCCAAAGCATCCTCTGATAGATGACTGGACAAAGAAGATGTGGTCCATATACACAAAAGAATATTACTCAACCATGAGAAAAGATGAAATACTGCCATTTGCGACAACATGTATAGACCTTGACATCATCATACTAAGCGAAATAAGCCAGAGAGAAAAAAACAAGAACTGTATGACTTCACTCATACGTGGAACATGAAACCAAAAGCAACAAAGAAACAAAAACACATGAGTATTAATTCATTTTTCTGCCAATAGTAATGATCCAGGTAACCACATAGAAGAACCTTCCAGACAACTTCCTTTCATACTTTTACCTAATATTTTCTGTTTATTTGCCTGCCATGTTTCATGCAGCTCTTTAGTATTTTCCCTTAACTATGCAGAGAGAGCATTATAAATAACTTTCAGAAAGTCAGTGTTGCATCTTCCAAGTTATGAGTTCTAAAAAATCATAATAATTTGAAATAGCTTGTTTAAAGAATAAATATATGATGATTAAGAATGTAATATTAATTTTTAATAATTATCTATTGGATACTCAGGTTATCACTGAAATATTAGAATCTTTCTATGTTTTCTTCTTTATCATTAAATAAGTGAAAGTGAAAGGATATGTATTCAAAAATTCAAACATTTTAAAGAGGCATGAAATTACAATACTTATTTAATCAATCATTATTATTGGTTATCCATTTAAGTAATTAACAATATATCACACTCCACCATTTCAGGTTTTAACCACCTATGCAGATATGTTTCAAAAATGAGTTTAGAGAAAATAAAGATGAAACGAAAAACTGGAATAAAGACTACATAATGTGCAACATACCAAGAAAAACAGTCAGAAGGAGCCAGCCTCTGTTAATGAATTGTATACAGAACTAACTTGATTTCAGAGAGTAGTGAGTGGTAGAGATGCCTTGCCAGCCTACTCAGGTTCAAATTCTTCACAAGACTATTTCTAATGCTTTAAGAGTATCTGGCATCACATTCCCTACCAAATATGCCAGTAATTGAGAAAAGAAAGCTTGCTAAATTTCACATAGTACATACCAAAATGAAAAACAAATCATATCCAATCTTGCAAATGCAAAAACAACCAAAAGAATTAAATAGACTTTATGGGTATTTCTGTGTATGAGTTCCCCAACAGATAAACAATAACTGTGTAGTGAATAAAATAATAAAATAAAGTTATTGGAAAGAAATACGGCTCCTTTAAATTTTAATCTTTTCAAATGAGAGAGGCAAGTTTCTCATGAAAATATTTCATTTAAGGGCTGTGCTCAAACTTTAGAGAATATACTTTGAAAATCATCCATAGTGAGACTTTGACCCAGGAAATAAGGGGTAGCATGTGTTCCTCACTTCATTTCAAACAATGTATCCTAGCCAAAAAAAAAAAAAAATCGTACAAGCATCTGGGACAGGTTAAAGGGTAGAAAATAATTTTATAAAACCTGGAACTTAATTTCCAAAATATTTTACTTGGTTTAAACAAGGCATTTTGTATTTTATCTCTTTGCCAAATGACAACAGGGTTGCTTGCTTGCTTTTTGTGGTTACTGTCCTCAAACCCAGTGGCAATTGAAGACAGCCTCAAAGGGATTTATAGCCCCACTCAGACTTACAACTGTTTGACCTTGGAGAAATGGTTCAATCACTGTGGGTCTCAGTTCTTAAATGTCTAATATAGAAATAAAGGAAGGAAAGTCATTTGAAATATTTGCTTGAAGGATAATATGGCAAATAATAAAGTGAGTTTAGGACAATCCTCAATGAGTATGTGATGCTTCTGTGATGTATTATTTCACTGGCCTATAAGAATCTATTTTTTTCTCTTTATCCACAGATAAGTGAAAGGATTTTTACTTTCTTAAAAAAAAATCAAACGTAATTTACAGTAGCATAAAATTCTAATTCTCATTTCATTAGAGCTTTTAGTCCTCACAGACTTTAGTTTAATTGATGTAAAAAAATTTGGGGGTTTATGGTTCCATTTCCAGGCACAGGACAAAGTCATGGGATCCAACTAATATTGTCCTAAAGAGTATTAGATGTCCTTGGTTGTAGGCATAGAGCTGAAGATGTTTATCAGAGCAAACACTAGAGTTTTCAGGTCCTTATACTAAGGTAAACAGCCTGAAGCCTGTTTACCAAATAAATATGAAATAAATGAGAAAGGTAAATGAAATAACAAGAGGATTTTTAATAAGGAAACCAAGACAGAAAAATATTTTGAAGGAGAAAGGTGAAACCTGACGGAATTCCTAATGAGGTCATTCCTCAACATAAGAACTGGGAGTTAAAAAAAAAAAAAGAACTGGGAGTGGCTTACATGGACAAACTCGAGTCTGGGCCTGCACATGAAGGAGGGCAGTGTCTGGAGAGAGATTAAAATTGCTGACAGGAATATATTCTTGCCTTTCCTGAGCCTCCCCAAGGTCTGCACCCCGTGGTTCCCCTTTGCTGAGACTCCAGTTTCAGGACAATCTTACGATAATATTTAGGTCCTGAGAGGTGATCCATGTCTTTCTACTTCCCAGCTAAAACAGAAAACTCCTCATGCAGTTTCCTTGAAAAAAACTTCCCATCTCTGACTGCCCATTAATTTTCCTATGCTATCCATGAGTTCATTTCTTATCATTGGAATTCTGCATACGTGTATATTGGAGTATCAGTATTTCAATTAAAGTAAAATTCTGGGCCCCAAGCCAATATCTCAATTTCAATGCACCAGCCCCTACATAAATAATAACAGAAGTCCCTCTTTTGACATACATATTTTTTGTCCCTCACACAATACAAAAGCTGCTTCATCATACTGGCATCTCTGCTTCTTCCTATCATCTTGGCCCTGTGGCTTTGTCTGATGTTTCAGCCAACAGCAAGCAGCCAAACAATCTTTTGATCTAACCAATCTAGAATACTTGGCCAGCCTCACCGATGTTATTTCTATCTGGTTGGACTTTCACAAATATGCTCAGATTGAGAAGCAGGTAGAAAGTGGAAATGGGAAGCCTACCATTAACTCTTTGAAATAGCACTATTTCTTTACAATAGCACCAACCAACCAGACCACCCAAACACTATCTTTAGTTGTTTGCATAAACCACTGGTTCTCAAATTGGTGGTACACATAACCCCTGGGGTATGTGCTGGGTCATTCAGGGGTACATGAAAAATAATCAGTAAGGGCAAAAACACAGTAAACAAATGCAAAGTGTTAGTAATGGAACAATAAATGTTCAGTTTTAATTATCGTTAATGGAGACACTTCAAAATTAGTGAATGATGATTGGTGAGGGTGTGGCTATGAACCCTTCCCCTAAATGTTCTTCTACCGATCATTACACACAGTTTCAAAACAATCCATTTGCAATGTTTTTAGAATTTCTACAAACATATAAATACATCTGTAGCCAAACTGATCAGTTTAGTTCCTGAGGAAAAGTAAGTGTGTTGTCTTTTATTGTGATACTTTTCAAGTAGTATTTACTTAATGTTTACCATAGTTTGTTATTTTTGTGTGTGATTTTAAAGCATGTCAGTTATAGACCAGTGGTTGAAAACAGGACTGATTAAAAAAGCAAAACTTGATGTGGATTATAACCCATTGCCAAGTACTTCTCAACACAGGCCTGCAGCTACAAGTTCACCCATACCAAGAGATAGTAACAAGGTGCATGCCTCAGATACTACACAGAAGAAAAGGAAATACTCTGAAGAGTATATTAAATATGGGTTTTCATTTGTAGAGGATGATGACTATCTTACACCTTTGTGTGTTGTGTGTGGGAAATATCCAACGGTTGCATGAAACCCTCTCTACTCACGCAACTTTTAGAAACTAAACAGCCTATGTATAAAAACAAAGAAATACATTATTTTTGGCACTTAAAAAAGCATCCAACTGTTAGTTCATACATGATGTCAAGAAAGAAAAAACAATGAGAATGCAGTTGAGGCTTCATACTGTATTGCTTATAGCATAGTTAAATGTGGTAAGAACTACATCATAGCTGAAGATTTAATTTCTCCTTTTATTAAAGATACCAGTTTTTGTATGTTTGGGGAAGAACATGTCTGTAAAATCAATACTATCTCTTTTTCAAACAATACAATGTTTCAACAAATTCAGGAAATGTCTGACAAATTTGAAGCTGTAGTAGTAGATAGAATTAGAAAAAATAAAATCTCCCTCTAGGTCAATGAAAGTATAGATGTTGCTGATTTATTTATTTTGCTCATCATCACAAGGTACTTTGTAGGACATGAAATTGAGGAAAACCTGTTGCTTTGTTACCCTTTGACAGAGCACACCACAGGGGAAGATATTTTTAATGCAATCAATGGTTATTTCATTGAAAATAACATTAGTTGGTCAAACTGTTGTGGTGTAATGTACTGATGGAGGCAAGCCTATGTCAGGTTGTTTTACAGGCCTACATGGACAAATTAAAGAAGTAGCTACCCATATTGCATGGAGTCACTGCTGCATTCATAGGCAGTCTTGTGTCTAAGCCTCTTCCTAGTGAACTAAAAGATGTTCTTGATGAGGCTGTAAAAGTTGTAAATTTTATTAAGTCACAACCATGAAACTCCAGATTGTTTAAAGCTGTGTGAAGAAATGAACAGTATTCACAGCACATCCCTTTTGCATATGGAGGTAATAAGGTGGCTAACTCATGACAAAGTACTTACACAGAAGTTAGAACTTAGACATGAAGTCCAGGTATTTTTTTGAAGACCATTGTTTCCTTCTTGGTCCAAAGTTTCAGGACAGTGACTGGCTTCAAAATCTTGCATATTTATCGGATATTTTTCTAGAAATAAATAAATTCAACTTGGGACTTCAAAACAGCTCAATCACTATATTTGAAGTAACCAACAAAATTAAGTCAATGATTTAAAAACTGGAATTTTGGAAAATGTGTATTGAAAGAGGTCAGTCTGAAGTTTTCGAAACTCTGCACAACTTACCTGAGAATGACTTGCACCTATCCCAAAACATGAAAGAGAATATTGTAAGTCACTTAGAAGGTTTTAAAGTGTCTTTTTATAAGTACTTCTCTCAATGTGGAAAAGAAAACAACTGGATTGAAAATCCCTTCAATGTAGAATTCTTCAAAGAAGCTAAATTATCAATTAATGAAAAATAGCAATTAATCAAACTTTCAACCAATTCTTCTTTAAATTCTGATTTTAAAAGGAAGCATCTTATTACCTTCTGGATAAATGTCATTGAGGAATAAGGATAGCTCAGTGAGAAGGCACTCAAACACTACTTCCCATTTATTAACACTGAACTAATGGAGAGAGCTTTTTCTTCTTACATCTTTGTAAAATGTAAGTACCACAACAAGCTTAATGTAAGTCTGGATTTAAGACTGTATCTTGCAACTTTGAGCCTCATTTCAAGAAACTAAGGGCATCAAAGCAAGCTCAATGATCTCACTAACAATGTTTCAATCTGCTAGTGATCTGTGTAATAATTATTACAGACTTTTCAGATAACACAAATAAATATTATTAATAATTAATTAGAAGTTTGTTAAATACTTGATCATCATCATTATCAATATTCAACAGTTACAAATATTGTAAAATTAAATCTGTGGTTTGTACTTTTAGTATAACAACTTTTCTTTCCTAATTTATTACCTCATTTCCATAATTTTACATTAAGAAAGGCACTGAACAAAAGTGTCAGTATTAAAAAGCACCTTTTTTAAAAACAAGGCATATAATTAATAGAAATGCACTTAAAAGGGATACACAAATGGAAAAGGCTGGGAAAATCAAAATCAATCAGGACATGCAAACCCCAACATGGTCATCATGGAAACCATTGGTTTGGGCTTGGTGAGGCTAATGTTGACTCAATAGCTTTGATTAAGCTAAAAAGCAATAGGCTTGTCTTGAATTGTGCTATGCTTCTCCTCGAAATATATGTAAGGTTGACTATCTTCAAGCAACTTTCTGCCATTTTCTGGTTGTACAGTCTTAAGCAAATAACCTAGCCTCAGCTTCCTTATCCATAAAATGGAAAAGAATATTGCCTATCTCAAAATGCTGTCCTTCTACCTGGAATGTCCTTTTGCCTGACAGCCACAGGAGTGACTCACTCACCTACTTCAGGTCTTTGTCAAAATTTTACCTTCTAACTTGGGCTTTTCTTTATTGTCTTACTTAAAATTGTATCCCCAAATACCCTGTTTCTAGTTTTATTCTTCTCTTTAGCATGTACACTATATCATCTGCTGTTTATTGCCCTATCCCCAGCATAAGTATATAGTCTCAATAAATATCTACTGAATTAATTGATTAATTAAATGAGATAATGTAAAAGAAGCATTTAACATAGTATCTAGCTGGCACAGTGAACAACCAAGTACAAGCTATTGATAATCATTATACATATTATATTATTTCATTGAGTGATAGACTACATGAAGAAATAAAGTATTTTTATAAAGTTCCATCATATAAATGAAAAAAATTTCTAAAATAACCAGAAAGGACTTTAAAAAATGTACAGTGGAACAGTTTTCATTACATAAACCTAGTTCTATAAATATTCTCATGCATTTATTATGAATTCATTAATTTATTCAAGAGTATGTCATGCCTACTCTGTGGACAACACTGTACCTTTCTTCTGCAGCCAAGAATTTGTTGTAGCAGCATTCTTTGATCTCTACATGGTTTATATAAAATAGAAGTTCTACCTTAACCTCATTTTCTATTCTGATTGTCTACAGCAGAGATGAGCAATCTATTATAATACTTCATTTTCTGGAGAGAAGGGAGTGCTGATCACTATAAGCTACTGACATGTGACAGGATGGGAGAGAGGGATCACAGTAATGTAAGCTCCATGAGGGCTCCTTTCTGTTTGTTCACGGATGTATCCCCAGGTCTCAACAAGGTACCTGACATGCGGTAAACACTCAATTTCTAAATAAATGGAAGGCTGAAGGAAAAAAGGTATAAGCCTGCTAGCTCCTCTGAAAGCTATTAGCAGACCTTTACAGCTAGAAGGAAAGACTGTTACTATAAACCAGTGGTTCTCAGCCTTCCTAATGCCACGACCCTTTAATACAGTTCCTTATGTTGTGGTGACCCCCATAAAACCATTTTCGTTGCTACTTCATAACTGTCATTTTGCTGTTATGAATCATAATGTAAATATCTGATATATGTTTTCCGATGGTCTTAGGCAACCACTGTGAATGGGTCATTTGACCCCCAAAGGGGTCGTGACTCACAGGTTGAGAACCGCTGCTATAAACCAGTACACCTGAGCAGTACTTTTAGCGTGCTTCCACACGCTACCATTTTCTCCTGACCTGTATTCACTGAATAGGCAATTAAACATCTCAAAATAGCATTTTGCTGGGGCTCCAGAATCCTGGTGTAATGAAAACCAAACAGGCTTTGTAGGTAGGCAGACCTGGATTTGAGTACTGGCTCTGTAACTTATTTGACCAGCAGCAAAGGTTTTAACCTGAGTCAGTTTCCTCCTCTGTAAATTGGAGATTAAGATGCTTAACTCAAAGGGCTATTGGCATTAAATAAGGATCAGATGACTGATTTAAATTTAATGGGGTGAACCTCATCAGGTACTTTGCCGTTGCTTCAGAAAAAAGATTAATTTATATGGACATGACCTCAGGAGAATGTGAAGACAGCACAGAATTATTAGCATTAGGTCTTATTACAAATACCATTCAAACAATGAATCTAGGAAAAATTAATCTGGGTGGTATCTTAAAATTTAAACAAACCCTTCGTAGTTAAAATTAAAATGTGTTATTTTTCTGGCATTTATTTAGAGAAGTTTATTCATTCCTAACAAAAGCAGTTTGGAAAAATGAATTTGACTCACTTTAAAATACATGAAAATATTGAAATTCACCAAAATTTAGGGATGAAGAAGAGGAGTTTTAAATAAGGCCACATTAACCTTTCTCACTAACATAGACTGGATATTTCTGTCTGAATACATAATAAAAAATGTCAATAATGTGGGTCATGTCTGGGTATGTGGCATATTGGATATAATCTGGATAATGGGTCAAACCATGTTCTCACATGGCAAATGTACATGAAACAAAACCTACAGGCTCTGATTTAAACCCCTCCAAAGAAGAACCAGGGTTCTCTTATTGCCTTTGAAAGACCATGCCAATGCAGGTAAATATTTTCTGTATAATGATAAGGGAGCAAATTCAAGGACAGGCGTGCTCATGGGGCATGATGATTCCAGGCCTCGTGATTCAGTTCACACTTTCAACCGCCTGGATGCCAAGCTAGCTGTCAGCCACATCTAGTGGAAAGATCCCTTTTTTACAAAAGAAGAAAAAGTGGTTATCTACTGATCCTTAAGAGAGCTACGGAAATACTGGGTCTTGCCTTTTTAAGACCCTTGAGATCATTTATGTGAATCACTTAATCCTAATTTTTGTCGAAGAAGGAACATAATATTTTAACAGAGAGATATTATGCTTAGTATAAATTATAGTTGCTGACTGTTTCTGAATTGTGTACACTCATTCTCCCAGATAATTTCATCTAAGCCTCATGACAACCTTGTGAGAAAAGTATTGCTAGGATCAGTTTATACGTGAGGAAGCTGAGGTCCTCAGGTCTTTAAATAGAACCGAGATTCATACCCACTTCTCTCCATATATCATGCATCTGATTGTATTATTCATTATAGAGGACTGCTGCTTCCCTCTGCCCCCAAAACCAACCAATTATTGCTTGAGGATACTATGAATTTTAAGTGTTGCTTTCATTAATTTGCAATAGCTTTCTAATACCTCAAGAGAAATGTGTCAATGAGGTGAAAATTTAAAGAAAACAACAATAAGAGTTTGTATAAAGTGAAAACGATTGTTTTGTAAGTTTCATGTTGAACTAAGGTTGTGAAACCTACTTGGAAAATATCCAATTAAATGAGACTCTTGCCCTGTGGTTAGAAAACCAAATCAGGGTCCCATGTGTGAGTTGGGTTAAAACATCAGAGCTTTCCAATGATAGAATATACAACACCACCAAAATAGCATTTGCTTCGCTCAGTACATCCTAGAACACATGGGGATGGTATGGAACTTGATAATCAATACTTACTACTTCTGTAATATCACTGTGAAATTAAGGCTAAATACTTGTATATATATTTACTTGTATATAACTCTTCCATCTTTTATTTCCCTTATCATCTTTAAAATCACTTATAAAATTATTTCAAATAAAAATAATGATTTCACATTCTAGTAGTCAAATATTATTTACCCCAAATTTTTGGAATTTTTGCTTAACCCCTTGTTTCCTGTCATGTTTCAGTTTATTCAGAGCAAAGGGCCTTTCCAAGGGGATTTTCTCCCCACTGACTGGTCCTCCTCCTTCAACTTTAGAGACATTGAATAAGTACAGTCAAAGACCCATGTTTATCTCTAAACAAGTTCCCCCCAACGGCCATAATTCCCCAAAGTTTGGTATTTCCCAGAATTAATCTGTAATACCTTATGCTGGGTTTAGGTAGTTGATTAGCACCAGCAAAATGACGAAATAGCGCTTTACTAGTTATATCCAAACATGAGGCAATATAGCATCATTATTATGAACAACGTCCTGGGCTTTAACTGCTTTTTCACCATTCCTTAGTAATATAAACTTAGATAGGTCACATGACATGTCTGAGCTTTGGTTTCCTCATTTCTATGAGGCCTATTAATAGCACCTACCTCATAGAGTTGTTAAAAAGATTACATTTAGGTCAGCCAGCCATATCATTTTAAATGCGACAGAAAACGGTACTGTCTGGTTTCGAATGGTACATGTGGTCAGGCTACTGACACCTTGAATTTAGCCCAGTGAGACTAGGCTGATCATACGTACCATTTGAAATGGGGCAGTCCCATTGTTTTCCATCTCGTTTACAATGGTACATTGGGTCAGCCTACATAAAGTAATATATACAATAAAGTCCTAAGCATGAGGTCTGCAGCATAGTAAATTCTACATTCGTGTTAACCACCATAGTGGTAATGATGATGATGTTTAAATTAGCATAAGAAACAAATGTTACATAAAAGAATATTGGAAATGGAAAAAATACAAATACGTGGGTTTCCTACTCACCTTAATTCATCTCATTTTATCAATAAGCTTCTTGAGGGTATGCGGCACCTCTTATTTTACTTTGAATCTCCAACATCTAGCACAGTGCATGGAACTGAGGAGGCACTCAGTAAATGTTGATTGAATGACTGCCTTCTCATAAACGTCTCATGCACCTTAGCAGTGTGCTTAGCAGTTTCAAGAACAACCATTTCTCTGGGGCTTGCTTCCTTTGAAAGATGGCGATAGGAAAGGGGGAAAGCATCTGAGTAAGTAAGTGTTCCATGGCTAATCTTGCCACATGGCCCAAATCCAAAATGTGCACTAGAACTGTGTGATTATTCTGAAATCTCATTCAATTTGCAGTTTCTGAGGCAGTTCCACCATTTACTTGAGGAGAGAAAACCCATAGAGTCTAACCCTATATTGGATTAATCCTCAAAAACACAGGATAGAATTTTCCTTTTGAAATCTACTAAGGATGAAAGGAATCATTGGATACCCCTAAACAGGTCAGTGTTAATATACGTTTTGCTACTTCTTGTTACATACTCAATTCAAAGTACAGTAAAGCAATACGAACAAATACACAGGACTCAAATATAATACAAATGCCTCCTTCATTGCCCACTGCACCATATAATACCATGTTAGGCTCACTGTAAGACTAAAGAACACGTCACATCTGACTACATATGGTTCAAACCAGGATATTTATTCATGACATGATGATAATTCTTCTGCAACATAGAGATCTTGGCAAAAGAGCATTTCACAGGGTGACCAGAGAGTGATGTTTTCTCTGGAGGAAAATCTCATAATATGAGTAACAACTGACAGATACTTCTAGCTACAAAACTTATTCACCATAGCCCACAGCTATTGCTCTGCCTTATAAACTTTTATATCCTTTTTATGTTATGAACACTATGAATCTTATAACTGATAACTGTTTAAAAGCAAATACATAGCCTGTCTCTCAGAAAGTGTAGAAGTACTAGCACCAGATTGCATGTGTTGACTCATTTAATCCTCATTTTTAAATCTACATTGTATCTTTCCCTTCAGCATACAAACCCACTAAAAGGATTATATAAAGTTATAAACACAGTGCCTAAATCCCTTTAATAGGCAGCACTATTGTCTCTATGTTATACATAAGGCAGCTAAGAGACTGGAAATATAAAACATTTGCCCACAATGTCCCAGCTAGTAGTAGGTAGATCTGATTTGGGTTCTTAACTATTATATTTCCTTTCAACTTCATGGCATACATTTCAGGGGATGGGTCGGGGGTGAGGGAATGGCGTCTTTTTATCCAGACAATTCCATATTCCTAATTTTATTTTCCTCTTCCTTATCCTTAATTTTATTTTTCTTTTCTCTAATTTTAATTTCTTAATTACTTCTAATAAATATTATCATGATAACATTAAACGTGTCTTTATGCAGCAGTGGGATTTAAATAGCCTTTCTTGGTATAACAATGATATAGTAGTAGAGATATTATAAGATGCAAGAGCCAGAGATGAGGCAACGGACTAGATTTCCTTGGCATTTGTGAGAAGGTACTTAGGAAAATAAGCACTTCTTCATTTCTGGATTTTATAGTTTCAGGTTTCTGCTCTATCAGCCCATCTGATTCACTGTAACTGATGCAATACATGGAGCATGGCACTTTGAGTCATAGCCTTACTTTATTCATCTAAAAAATACAAAATAAAAATGCATGTCAATTTCATGGAGAAGTTGTAAGGATTAAACAAGGCATCAGAGAGTTTTAAGCAGGCGAGTGACATAATCAACTTTGCATTTTAAAAGATCATTCTGGGCTGCCACAGAGACAATGTACTAGAGAGGGGGATAATACAGGAAATGAATAGTCAGATTCAGAGATAATGGTCTCAGTGAAAGATGATGCTGATGTGCAGTAGAACAGCGGCAATTAAATTGGAGTGGGTGGATGAATGGACATTCAATTGGATATCTGGATATAAAATCAACAACATTTAGTGCTGTAGAGGGTTAGGGATAGGGAAAATAGAGGAAGGACTATCAGTTTCTGACATAAGCATCAAAGTAAATGAAGGTACCAGTTACTAGCACTGGGAAAAGTGAAGGAAGAGCAGGTCCCTGGGCAGATGAATTCAGTTGGGAACCCACTAGGTTTGAGACAACCAAAGAGTGATGTCAAGTAGACTATTGGATAAATGGATCTGAAGCTCCAAAGAGATATATTGACCTCAGCCAGATTCACATGTTTGAGAACTGTTGGCACATTAGTAGTATTTAAGGCCATGAAAATAAATGAGATTTCCTAGAGAAGGCAAAGGTGGAAAAGACAAAATAGGACCAAGCCCTGGGAATTGAAAACTCTGTTGTTGTTTTAAAAGTTATTAATGTTTATTCAGAATTTATTTTGCACTAGGCATTATACTAATGTTTTACATATTATCTGAATGGACCCATACAACAATCCAATTTTCTGTTTTAATGGAAATTAAGCTTTAAATGGGTAAAGGGAGCTATTTGAGGTCACACAGCTAGTAAGCAGAAGAGCAGGACTTTGCTCTCCGACAAATGACCTAGTCTAATACAAGAGGAACTGACAAAGACTTAAATAAGGCATGTGAGTCTCTAAAAGGAGTACTTGGCACACATAGGGCATTTATAAATTATAGCTATTGTTACTGCTTTTAAAAAATAAGGTGGGAAGTAAAGTTAATGGACAGACCATACCCTTACAAGAAATCCATCACGCAGTCTATACTTGAATACCTTTTGACATGTAAATGTTTTATCAGGTAGATTCAAAGTCAATTAAAATGGTATGTACTTCAGATCATACTGTGGTGAAGTATTTAATGAAAACATTTTAGAAACTAAAGAAGGAAAAATGACCAATCAGATGCCCCCTGCAAAATCACATTTTGGTATCCACTCTTGATATTCAGTATATTTCCTTTCTGCTGTCTTACACATAGAATTTTTACTGTACAATAAGTAGAACTGTATCAAACATATATTTTATATTCTCTTTTTAAAACTGACATTACATCATAAGCATTTTTCTATTTTCTTACTGCTGTTAC
Organism: Lyroderma lyra; assembly: GCA_004026885.1. Classification (NCBI taxonomy): domain Eukaryota; kingdom Metazoa; phylum Chordata; class Mammalia; order Chiroptera; family Megadermatidae; genus Lyroderma; species Lyroderma lyra. Next base: position 14,403 of record PVJL010000366.1, on the reverse strand, counting down.
AACACATGACTTCCATTCCTACCCTAATAAATTCCTCTGGTTTATTGAATCATTCCTTTCTTATTGAAAATTTAGGTTATTCATAATTGCAAAACATTGTACATAATTCTGTTCTAAATAATTTTATCTCTTTCTTCCTTCCTCCTTCCCTGCTTTTCTCTTTCCCTCTCTCTCTCCTCACTTCTCCCCACCCTTCTCCCCTCTTCTTTCTCTTCCTCCTCCTCCTTCTTCTCCTCTCTCTCTCTCCATTTAACATTATATACTCAAGATAAAATTCAAAAACTTGAATTACTAGGCAAAGAACATCTGATTTTTTTCTAGAATTTTGTACCACATTTTATAATGTGCTTATTTTTTTATTTCCCACAGTGCCTAACATAATGTAGCACATAAAGGAGGTGTTTTATAAATATAAATTGTTTAAATGACTCATAGAATAGATGGAAAATTTTCACCAAATGATTGTTGCCACACTCATTTAACTTATCAGTATATCAAATTAAATTCACAAGGAAGCCAACATCATTGTAAATATATAACAAAATAAGATCAACAATAAAATACTTTAAAAGTAAAATGAACTATAAGGTAAGTAAATGCTATTATTTAGACATATGGTTCTCTAACTTCCAGGTTATGAAATATAACTTTAACAAAACAAAGAAATCTTAGGACTTCTTTATAATTCCTCGTCAATAACCAAAAAAACCACAACCAAACATTGGAAATGACAGAAAGGATTGAGTTGCTTTTAATAAAATACTATAATCTTTAAAATTTTATTTTAAAAGCTCTATTGTTAACAAAAAATCATATGGAAAATACTGATTCAACACAGAATGAAAATGAATATTCAATTATCCCCAATATTATGCTCTAATCTCCCCTCTTTCTTCTAGTTCCTCATAAACCAACCATACATATGCATCTGTATATGATGCTTAATGTTACATTCACAGTTCAATAAGGCACTTATATACTCAGAATATTTTCAATGAACACTGATCACATTCCAGGCATTGTACTGGGAAGTATGCGAAACTATTTACAAGTTCCTAAAATTCCCCTGGTCTTTGTCCTCTGGATCTCTACAACAAAACTCTGCCCCAACCCTCTCATTTAATGGGGTCTTCTTTTTCTTTAATTTCAAGTTTCTATTGATATAATTTCCACTACAAAGCTGGCCTTACACTCCAAAAATGTGTTAATTCCCCTCATGCTGTGCTACTACAACCCTTGTGCATATTCCTTATCATAATTGCTCATTAACTTCCATGTCTTCTCTTCTAGACTATAACTACCTAGAAAATAGATGACTTGCCTTTCCTATAAATTAAGAGAATTCAAGTTATCCTTATAATGTATACACCCTTGTGAGTGTGTTCGGCTTATAAATGTTAACTGTCTTGAGACTAGCTGATATATATATGACACAATTTCACAATTATAATTGGCTCTATGTACTCCTCTACATTATATTTATTCCTCTGATTAAATCAAAAGTTCCCTGGGGTCAGGATTCTTGTCTTAACCTTCTTCCGGAATCTCCAGAGTGCTGAGAGAGAATATACATTAATTATTGATGAATGTTTACACTGGACCAGATCACAATTCAATATAACCACCACTGAAGCTCCGTTCACAGGCAATCTAAAAACATTACTCAAACTCTTCTCTATGAACCAGAAATTTCACAGCAAGATAAACTGTATAATGCATCAGAAAAGTAATTTTTTAATATTTTACAAGGAACATAAAACACTTGTATTCAGGCAGAGCATTTCTCAGAAACTCTTCTAAAAACAATCTAAGTCAGACTAGTATTTTCATGAAGTTGCTTGTAATAATTTTATTCTCCTTTGTAAAAATAGATAAAATTTAACCAAGTGGGAAATAACATCTTCCCATGCTAGATTTTTCTTCCTGGGGTGAGAGCTAATTGATATAACTCCTGGCCTTTCTCTGCCCATTAATTCACTCAACCCCAAGTGGGGAAGAAGAGTGACATATCTTACTGTCAGTTTTGGCAAAAAACAAATGAGGGATGTGTGACCCACCTGTACCCTTCTTCCTTTTGGAAGCAAGAGGACTACAAAGAGCATCTGTTCCCCAAAGGTATGATCTGTCACTACAGAGATCAGGCACGGCTTATTATTGGTTGCAACTGGAGAGAGGGTAGCACGGGAGGGAGTCTGCCTAATTCCAAGGCTTAGTTAGCAGACCCATTTGGCTCTCACAATAACCTCCATGTTCCAACTAGAAATTAATCAGTAATAAAGGTAATAGTTTGGCTCCATCTGTCACTCTTTTGTTTTATTTCTCAGATTATAGAAAGCCCAGGCAGAGAAGAGGAGTGCCATTTATTGGCCTCCCTCAGAGACCAACAGATGGAAATATGCAAAAGTGAGAAAAGCTTTATTGTTATAGTAGTGAAATCATAAGTGGTTCTTCTGTTCCACTTCCTAAATTTTCATTATTGTGTTATAATATTTTTTTAAGAAAGAGGTATTGTAGGAAGGCTAGAGTAACAAAAGACAAAACGGCAACAAACCAAAATTATATATGTACTACGCATCAGCTTAACCTTTTATTACCACACTTACTTGTAAATGAAGCTGAATTTCAAAAATAAAACACAACATATATAAACAAAAACACAAGGTTTTCAACACAAAATAAAAATACAAAAACGTATACCTACTTTTAAAGTTCAAAGGGCATGAGCTTAGGCACTATGGAGAGTCTTAATGAATATTACTTGGCTAAAGAAAAAATGAAATACTGGCATTTGCAACAAAATGGATGGACCTTGAGAACATCATGCTAAGAGAAAAGAAGCAGACAGAAAAAAACAAGATTTCACTCATTGTGGAATATAAAACTGAAACAAATAAACAAACAAAAATACTCAGGGAAAAAAAATTTTTTTTCAAAAGAGAAGAGGAAATATGACTCTTTTTGACAATTCCAGAAGGCAAGACATTGTAGAAGAAAAGGACCACTTCTTTAGGGATATCTGTTATTCTCTAGAATTTTAAATATCGTTATCACTAGTTGGCAGAGAAAGGATCCAATACGTCACTGGAAAATATGTCCCCAAGTGAAGCAAATGACAGCAGTAAAAGCTTAGTCTAAGCCCAGACCTACAATTTGGCTTCCTTGTGGCTCAGGTCTGGTGGGAAGAGCCAGGCTTGCACTGTAGAACTGTTACATCTTACAGCTGCCCTCCTTCCTGCATCTTCTTAACTCCCATAAACCCCTTTCTGCTTCCTGAAAAACTGATAACTTCCGTTACAAGGATCTCAAAGAGAACTTAACAAAAGGGCAGCCTAATTCTCTCTATGTCAAAAAAGGAAGTTAGTCCCTGTCCGAGAGCTGTGTATCTACCACAACGTAGGAGCTTTGGGCTGAGTTCCCTTAGTTACAGCTACTGCACAGCACTCCTCACTTACTATATATTGGAGCAATTTTGTTTTATTCTGATATAAGAAGAAACACAATTAGATAAAGATGAGCCTAGCAATGGAAATATAAGAACAGGCTAGAAACCTTTCAGATGGAGCAAATTATTAGATATTCTTGACTAGCAAAGCAAAATATTTATTATGAAATTATGCCATGTCCTGGTTATTAATTTTTATATTTTTACCTTTTGCTCCATTCATCTGATAGGCTGTCCTTAAGGTACTCCATCGAGGACAGCATTTTGTCTGCAAGTGTCAGTTTCATCATCTATGAAATGGGGATAATATTTCACAAAGAGAAGTTTACACAAGACAATTTTTAAGAAAATTGGCATGGTGCTTACCTCATAAAACTGACTCCAGAATGCCCCATTATTTTTCACAGTTTATAGGTGCTTGCTTTTGCACATAATATTAATATAAATTATTTTTCTAAATTTTATAAGTCTAAGTGCTGCCAATCTGCCTTTCAAATCACTTTAAATTCCTAACTCTCCTCCTCCTCCATCCTGTATCTACAACCTCCAAAAACCTACACCTATCTCCTCTCGGATACTTGTGGTGCCTCTTAACATACTAAATGTTCTGAGATTGTTTGTAGCAAAGTATGTTCTGTTTGTTTGCTTGCTTAAATTTTCTAAGAAGCTCTATTTTAATATTTCTTTGAACATTTTCCCATAGAACACAGGGAAAACAAGACACTAAACATAGGAATAGTTATCTGTTAGTGGCAGAAGTGTAGTTGATTTTTATTTTCCTCTTTTTTCTTTTATAGTTGCTTCCCAAATTTGATATTTCCATATTTTTGCAATCAGAGAAATCATTGTTTTTAAAAAGAGACTGGTGACATTAAGGCTGCTTTTGCCAAGTGCTTGCTGTCCCTGGATCTTAGTGAGCATCTTGTTTCCACCAAGTACCTCGGGCTTTTCATCAGGACAGTAACATATGATTTCCATAATACTTCTTGTGGTAAACATTTTGAAATCTAAGTTTAATAAAAATGCTAATGAATAAAAGCAGGACATTGTGACTTTAAGACTCCTTTAAAAATTCCACTCCAGAAGTCTACAGTCATAACACAAAGAATGACCAATTTCACTCTTCCAGGTTGAGGCATTCAAATTCTGACTCACAGCTTTTGGAGTGAGAAGATTTAGCCTCGATGAATACCTGGGCTACTTCTTAACTGTGTGATCTAGAACATAATGTGCTGCGCAATTCCCTGAGGGTCTATTCTGTCATCTGCAAAATGGGAACAAGGTCACTCATGCCTCAGCCTTACTGGAAGAATTAAATGGAATAAGTCTCTGTGGAAGTGCTTTGTAAAACGGGAGTATAAAATTCTGTACAGAAATTATTTTATAATAAATAAAAATCATCTGCTTTTAATATGAGAGAAAACTAAGTAAAAACATCTAGGAATGCCTCATGGCAATGCTTACATGCCTGAAGGACTAATGCGTGTCCTAAGTACAATTCTGCATAAATCACCAGTAAATTCAAATAGACATTTCTTCTCTAACTGAAAGACAATCTGATTATTAATAGGTGAAAATGTAATTTCCACTAAGTGAGATATTGCCTTTTATCTTCTGGAGCATTAGACCCCTGTTGCCCTAGAGGTCTCTCCTCTAGCTTTTATTCATAGTAAGTACCATGTGCATAAGTTGCCTTGCTAATAGTCTACTAATTTATTTTACTGGAGACTGATGACCGTTTTCTCAGCTTTGATAGTGTTTTCTCACTTTTCATAAAGTAATACTATTTTTTACATTAAATACATGACACAAAGCAATTATCTTTTGCTTTTTCAATACAAAACACCTATTGTCAAACTCTCAGAATAAAAATGACTGGATTCTAAGATTAAAGAATGTTAATGAGAAAACTAGCAGTCTTTCTCCTTTTAATCATCCTCTGCAATATTAGTGTTACTTGCAACATGACAAACCACAAGCCCTAAATTCCTCAAATATGGACATATTTCATAAGCAACAGAGAAAGTACCCAGGAAATTTCACCAAATTAAAGGAAAAATGGGGAAGAAAAAGATCACTTAACTATCATGGCACTCTACTGCTATAATTAGTATGAGGATGACCAGAAAGAGACCTTAACAATATTCACTGGACCCTTTGGGACTCTGCAATCACACATTGCCTTTCTACTGTGTGAATTCTAGAGAAATGTGAGAAATAACCTTTAGACTCTTCTATGTTAATTATACATCATTTTTTAAAACTATTGGAGACTATCTGTTACCCTGTAATTATTTAGTTAAGTCATTCAGCATTTCTGGGCTTCAGTTTTGTTATCTGGAAAAATAAAGAAGTTTTAAATGCCTATCAATAGGAAAAAAGCTTTACATAAATTAGGATCTATCAATACAATGGAATGTTAATATTTTTGTTAAAAGAAATAAATATGAATACTTCAACAAAATGAAAACCAGAATTTTATGGAAGAAAATCAGGGTAAAAAATTTTTTCCATATTGAAATTAGTATTATGCATAACATGCATAAACATGGACAACAATCTAAGGAGAACACACAGAAATGAACGTTCTGTTATTCTCTTTGTTTTTAGTTTTATAATGTCTAAAGATCTTCTCCTTGCCCACTACAATTAAATAAAGACATTAAGCTACTATGATTAGGATTAAAATTCAATGACCCTATAACACAATGATACACATACATATAGTTACTTTGTTCTTTAAGTATTTTGTATACATTGGTCTTTCCCTACCACCATATTGTGACATTCCAAAGAAGAGGTCATGAGTTTCACCATTTTTCAATCTTCTGCAACACTAGTTATTGAGGAGTGAGCACATGGAGAAAGCTAACAGATTTAGGGATTCAGGATTTGCAGCATCCATCAGTTGGTGGGTTAAATTAATGCCAGTCCCCTGGTACAAATTATGTCACATCCCATAACCTAGCTCATAACCTTTTAAGCAAAAAGCATTAGCAGATTTTAGCAGTGCTGTTTGTTTAATGTGTACCTTTGTAAATGAAGTATTTCCATGAGATAAAGATATCTGCTGTGCTGAATAAACTATCTCCAGCACCCAGCACTATGTCTGCACTATGGAAGAATGGCCACAAGTATTTGCTGTATTATTAGATCAAAATTTCTCAAGCTGAGCATTACTGACATTTTAATTCTTTGTTAGGAGACAGGGGACACTGAGTTGTAGGTTCTGTATTATCTGTGGTCTATACTCACTATACACAACCAGGTTCTCAAAAAACATGTGATAATTGTCAAAATTGCCTAAAATAATATTTAATTGCAGTACATAATTGGCAGCAGAAATGCTATCAGTGTTTTCTTATGACATAGAGTCTTGAATAATACAAGCAGGAAGTCAGCATTCTTAAATAAGAATTTTCATATCAACAAAATGAAAAAGCAGCCAACTGAATAGGAGAAAACATTTGCAAATTACATATCTGATAAGGGATTAATATCCAAAATATATAAAGAACTCATACAACCCAATAGTAACACAACAAATAATCTAATTAAAAAATTAGCAGAGGATCTGAATTGACATTTTTCCAAAGACATACAACTGGGCAACAGGCACATGAAAAGGTGCTCAACATCACTAATGATCAGGGAAATGAAAATCAAAACCACTATGAGCTATCATCTCACACCTTTTTAAATGGTTATTATCAATAAGAAAATTAATTACAAGTGTTGGAGAGCCTGTGGAGGAAAAGGAACCCTCACATACTTCTGATAGGAATGTAAATTGATACAACCACTATGGAAAACAATATGAAGTGTCTTCTAAGAACTAAAGATGGAATTATCATATGATCCACCAATTCCATTTCTGGGTATTAATTAAAGAAAACAAAAATAATTTGAAAGGTATCTGTACCCCTATGTTCACTGCAACATTATAATAGCCAAGATATGAAAGAGCCTAAGTGTCCATTGATGGATAATGAATAAAGAAATTGTGGTGTATGAGGGCTGTCCAAAAAAATTGTAGCCATAAATGCCTCTTTTTTTCATATCACATGGCTGGATACTTTCCAGACAGCCTTTGTATACACACACACACACACACACACACACACACACACACGAATACTACTGAGCCATAAAAAAGAATAAAATCCTGCTGTTTGCAACAACATGGTGGAGCTTGAGGTCATTAAGCTAAGTGAAATAAATTAGACAGAGAAACAAATACCGTATGATCTTATTTATATGTAGAATCTTAAAGAAATACACACACACCAACAGATTGATAGTCACCAGGGGTATGGGGTCGGAGGTGAGTAAAATGGGTGAAGGGAATCAAAATTTACAAATTTCTACTTATATGATACACAATATAGTGTACAGTATGGTGACTATAGTTAATATTTGAAAGCTGCTAAGAAAGATCTTAAAAGTTCTCATCAGAAGAAAAAAAAATTTTATTGTAACTATGAGTGATGATGAATGTTAACTAGACTTATTGTGGTAATCATTTTGTAAGGTATACAAGTATGGAATCATTATGATGTACTCCTATAACTAACATAATGTTACAGGTGAATTATACCTCAACAACAACAACAAAAATCACTAATGTTTCAGGCTCCATGGAGCCAGAAAAAGGAAGGAAGCATTGCTTTCCCCCACTTCCTTGTAACTGCTGATAGAAGTACGACTTAGATACATAAATTGTCTAAGTCTATATACACTAAGGTAAGAAAGAAAAATCCTTCAGAAAGGGTATGTCTGATTGATGTCCAATATATTGGCATATTTCTCATCACCTTTTTTTATAGTGATTTTTTTTATTGTTAAACTTTTGGGGTGACATTAGTTAGCAAAAATTACATAGGTTCCAGGGGCTCAATTCTCAGTGCATCACCTATGCGTTACATTATGTGTTCATCATCCAGAGTCAGTTCTCCTTCCATCACCATGTATTTGACTCCAGCTCCCTCCTCTCCCACCCGCTTTCCCTCCCGTCCTCCTTCCCCCTTGTCCTCAGGTAACCATAAAAGTATTGATTGTGTCCATGGGATTTTGTTTCTTTGTTGCTTTCAGTGTTATATTCCACATATGAGTGAAGTCATATTGTTCTTTGTTTTTTTCTATCTGGCTTATTTCGTTTAGCACGATGATCTCAAGATCCATCCATTTTGTTGCAAATGGCAGTATGTCATCTTTTCTTACAGCTGAGTAATATTCCATTGTGTATATGTACCACAGCTTCTTTATCCAGTCACCTATTCAAGGTGCTTCCATGACTTGGTCACTGAACAGTGCTGAGATGAACATTGGGGTACATAAAAACCTTGAGGACAAAGGTTTTCAAGTTTTTTGGATAGATCCCCAGAAGGGGGGTTGCTGGGTCATATGGTAACTCCATTCCTAATTTTCTGAGGAACCTCCACACTCCTTCCACAGTGGTTGTACCAGTTTGCACTCCCACCAGCAGTGTGTGAGGGTTCTTTTTTCTCCACATCCTATCCAGCAGTTGTTATTCCTTGTCTTGTTGATAACAGCCATTCTAACAGGTCTCATCACCTTTCTAATAATTCACCTAGCATGAACCTACACACCTGTGGTGGGAACTTTTACCCGTCAGGAATAGTTAGGAGTCCCACCTTACCTTGCCTAGGGGTGTAGTCTTCCCATTCATTAGTGCCCACAATGCTTAAATTTTGGCAGATGCAGAGAATCTTTGAACAGGAAGAGAAAACTGACCACCACTGTGTTATCTCTCTCTCTCTCTCTCTCTCTCACAAACACACACACATACACACACACACACACATACATACTGTACACATACATCTTCTGGATGGAAGGTAAAAAGGTTCAGTAAGTATTCATTAGGAACACAGAAGAAGTTAAAAATGCTTATTGAAAAACATTCTTTATAGAGTTCCACTCTAAATCCCTGTCTTCTGTCTTACTCTAGTCATCTGGGCTAGATCACAAAGAAAAAAATATTAAAAAACCCCTTTTCCAAAAGCAGAAAACAGCACTAGCCTTTAAGAACAAGGCTCTGCCTCTCTTTATGCCTTACTTATACCCTAACTTTCTAAATTCAAAGGTACCTCCCAAGAGAATGCTAACTGAGATTAAAGTTTCACTACCAAAAGTGCATAGAGAGGAGGAACAAGAATGAAGAAGATGGCATTTTCAAAGTCTTCGCATTCCACATGTCTCACCAAAGTTTTCAAACATTCCCTGAAGGAGATGGGTGGAGTTTTGTTCAATGTTGCCTCACTCTTTGTCAGAAATGTGTTTTGTGAGCCCTCCTCTCAGAGAAAGCTGGTATAAAAAGGAATCAAAGATGTTTAACAAACAGTAGACATAAGAAATAATTTGTTATATCCTTAATACATTTTTATGTCAAATCTGATCATCACTCAATTTCCATCTGGATTTCAATCATGTCTAAATGTCTAAAACTTACTCAAGCTTCTTCTATTTATTCCAATAAGCATGCGGTTTAGTGACATTCAGCTTCTGTGCTCAGCATCAGCATTACTGTAATGCTTAATAGATTTCCCTTTTGTTATATAGCTGAGCCAAAGTGCCCAGTGAAAACCTCAAGCCTCTAGTAGCATCATTAATGCCACAATGATTAAGTGAGACGGCCAAGCACCAGTGCACCATGAACAACAGCAGATTTCAAAGTCATCAAATCTGAAGTACTGACATGCTTCTTAAAGAAGGCAACATGCATTAAGTTCCTATTATTTCCACATTTTGCAGGTGAATGAAGAGGGATGCTTCTGGCCTGTCAATAATACCTCAGAACTTTAACTGGATGTTAGGACACAGTGACATATAATAATCCCTTTGTTACCAGTTTCAGTCCAGCAATACTGACTCAATTCTACTGGAAAAAATATACTTTTGCAGTAAAACCAGAGGTATCTATTTCTAACTCTGTAAGAAAATAGGCAATTAGCATTCCTAAGAAATCTGCCTCAAAACTTATCAAATTACCCAAATTTTTAGATATATATATACCACTTAAATTCCCCTATATAGCCAGGTGTACAATTCTACAATATATCAACTAATCATCTAGTTATGTTATGTGTTCATCACCCAGAGTCAGTTATTTTTTCATTACCATATATTTGACTCCCCCTCCAAAAGAAGAAAGTTCCCCTATAAAATGAAGTGTAGTAAATTAAAAATATGAGTTCATTTATTAATTCATCAATTCACTCTTCTTACAAATTGTATGAAGGTTTAACTAAGTTGCAAGTACTGTACTAAGAGCTAGGAATACAATAATTAACAAAACAAACACAATACTCTGCTCTTGTTCCAACAAGGAATACAAACATTAAAAAGTATTATAGGACAGGTGACCATTAGAAGGAGGTATGCAAGATGGCTGAATACACCGAATATGTTTATAGTCTGGAGTTGTGGAAAGGTATGGCTAAGAAATTCGACCTAGGTTCAAATTCTAATACCAAAATTTGCTAGCTGCAAAACCTTCAATAGTTATTTTAAGTCTTAGTTTTCTAGTCTTTGAAATCAAGCTAATCATATCTTCCTCACAGTGTATGAGAAGAAGAAAGAATATATTATATGTGAAAACACCCAAGTTACAGCGGGCACCTAACAGACAAACCAAGCATTAGTATTCCTTCAAACCACCTGGTAAATCTTGCTTTTTGAGTGTGGTTTGTGAACTCAATAGCTTTTGTGCTGTATCTTATTAATCAAAATGGTTAGTAAGCAATATATTTAAAATTATAAATAATTAATTCTCCACCAGTTAGAAAGAGACACTTCTCAGCAGGAGAAATGTTAGAAAGAATGGTTAGAAAATTGCTCTCTTCAATCAAGAAAGAAGATTGAGTATGTTTGCTCTAGGACTGAAAATCAATATGTAAGAAAAGCAAAGAGAATATTCTCTAATGTTGAAAATGTCATTATAAAGTCCAAAAAGTATAATAAAGTTTCCTAAGTGACAAAAATCAGATGAGCATGGGGATAAAGGGGAAAATGAACAAACACTCTCCTTGGGAATTCATGGCCTATTTCTGCATATGAAAATCATATTCCTTAATATAAAAAAAATTCTTACTACCCCCAAAATGCGTGTCTTCGTTTTGTTTCTTTTTTCCACTTATTTATTTGCATAGTGTCAAAGAAAGTACAACTGTCCGTCATTGTACGGTCCTGGTCATTGAGTTCCTTCATTATTTGAGGTTATTTGCACACCCATACTTCTAACTGTCTGCTGGCTCCTATTTATCTGACCGCAATACCGAGCTTCATCCATGTCATAGTCTTTTTAGAAGACTGGCTTTAAGATATCATTGCAATTAGGGTAAAAACTAAGCTGATATAACAAAAAGACCACAAAGTGCCTTTGGAATCAAGCTAATTTCTTTGTTTGAACTTAAAACTCAGAGAACTTAAATATTAAGTGACAAAACAAGGAATTTTAAAAAGGAATATAGGTTTACATTAGAAGTCAGACTTCTTATGTACTTATTAAAATGTGGATCATACGTGTTCATTTTAATCAAATAAGCAAAAAGAAAATTTGATAATTTATAAGAAGTACTGGTGAATATTTTTGTTTATTTATAATTACTTAATAGTTATTAAAATAATTTGACAATATAATCACTGACATAAAATATCAGAGTAACTAATATATATTTATTGGCATGCAAATTGCTTGCCAAGCATTACCGTTTTGCATCTTTACCTTTTATTGCTATGAGCAATTTTAAAAAGAAAAGTCCATAAGCTTTCCCATTATGTTATCAGTTTGGGAAACTATCATCACAACACTGAAAGTATCCTGAGAAATGCACTTGCTTCAGCTGCGTATTACCTGGCAGGTAAACAGAAATCCAACAACTGTCCATCATTGTACGGTCTTGTGCTTAGTCACCTTTGCAGCTCAGAATAACTCATCTCTATGGAAAGCCCTTCTGGAATCAATCTATTTTTTACTTTAAAATACAGGCTGTTTGGCCCTATTGATTACACTACATTGTGCTGTTAAAGTTGTTCCCTATATTACCCTCTCTGTACTAGTCTACCTTTCTTCCCATCAAAAGAGAAGGAATGAGCCAGAGTTCTGAATTCTTAGATCAACGCAGTGACTACCTGCATTGTGACTCCAAGGAAGCCACTTCAGCTCTATGGCCTGAGTTTTCTCTTTGTAAAAGATCAAAACCAGACAAGATTATCATCGAGATGCCTTACAATCCTGCCAGTCCGTGATTTCTGTAAGACTTGGTGAGTTGCCGTGTGCTTTAGTAGTGGGAGAAAAAGAAACATTCAAGCAAGAGGTCCAGATTGTAGTACAGGCTCTGCTAACTTGGAAAAACTGTGTCACCTCTCTGAAACTAATTTGGCTCATCTGTCACATAAGCATGATTATACCTGTGCTGTTAGCCTCACAGGGTGGGTGATCCAGAGAGGTGAAGACGCAGGTTGGTAAGATTATAGTATAAACTTAATCCTTTACCTATCTTTTAAGGCCTGGCAGATGCAAGAAGGAGAAAAGCTAGCTAGTAGAAAGATATACATTACTTAGAAGGTAAAGTTAAGAAGAAACTAGAAAAATATGTATGAATTAGCTAATGAAGGAAGCAATTTATTTATCTCCCTAATGACTGTCAAATATTCGAAGACCTTAATATTAAAATCAAAACGAGTTAAATTTGGCAGCACAGTAATTAGAAGAACAAAGAACAATGCCCTGGATTCTAACACTATTTCTCTAATAAATTAGATGAATAAATGACTGGACAAATCACACTCTCCGGTTCTTTTGTTAAACATAGGCCCTCAAACTGACACTCACATTTAGAAGAAAAACTTGCTGCATTGTAAGTTTTCTTTTTAAATACATATGATTAAAATTGCAGCACGAAGAGACTGAGAGACAAAGGGAGACAGAACTTCCACTTTGTCTATGATAGACTACTTTGTAACATTCCAAACCTCCTGCTGAGAAAAACTCAAAAGGCTGGATTGTCAAAAAATGTTTGAAGTTATGAAAGAGCCAGCAAGGCAGCCAGGACTTGAGGAGCCAGCATCCCTGAGAGAAGAAAACTCAGTGAGGTGGGCTCAACACTTCCTTTCTCCTCAAAGCCCTTCATTATTTGTAACCAGTGCAGAGCAAGAGACTAGGCTGCAGAACAGAAAGCTGAGCAGAAAGCAGCTGCTGAGTAAAGCTCCTGGCAGTCTCAAGGGACCGGGGAAACAAAAATTAGAGTTCAGGGTTGAAAGGAAAGCTAAGACTTGAGGATTCAAGATCCTGCAGTGAAGAAAAGTGCAAAGAAGTGCGACAGGCACCATGCACTATTTTTTTCTCTCAAGGCTGTAGCCAATTCATCAGCAGAGCCGGGAGAGGAAGTTAAGAGTCAGAGAGGGATGAAACCTACGAGAAATTAAGAAGGCCTTTAAACAACCACACAATTCTAGGAGACAAGAATAGGGCTTCAGGGCTCACCAATGAGGAAATGCCCATGTCAGGATTAAAGTTAGGGTTATGGTTAAGGTTAAGGATAGGGATAGAAGTAAACTGAAAATAGACTACCCTCATAAAAACTAAAACTTTGTCCTCAATTTTGCCCTCAATTTAGCCTAGCCCATAACTGGCTATGCCTCTGATCCATCTGCATGTTTGAAGCAAAAGTAAGGTTTTCCTAAGGAAAAATGATGTCATTCAGATTATTTACAATTTTTATATACAATAGCTGTCATTCAATAAAAACTTACCAGCTTACCAAGAAACAAGATAAAATAAATAAAAAGCTAGAATGCATAATTCATTCAAATGTTGGAGTTATTAGAAACAGCCCTTGAAATAACCATGGTTGATATGTTTAAGAAAATGAATGGTACCCCTAAGATATAGGTACTTTTCTGTATATATGTTGTATTTCAATAGAAATTTTATTTTA